>PVIR01000816.1:84089-150120 GCA_004026965.1 Petromus typicus | reverse complement strand
ATCACAATCCTCCTGCCTCTGCCTCCCGAGTGCTGGGATTACAGGCGTGAGCCACCACGCCCGGCACTGTGGTATGTGGTACTGGTTGGGGCTGGGTGTGGGTCTCCACGCCCAGTATTGTTATGTGGTTACCGGGGAATCGAACCCGGGCCCTTGCGCTTGCAAGACAGGCGCCGGAACCACTGAGCTAACTCCCCGGCCCCTAAATTTTTATTCTCATTGTGAAAGTTTCCTAATAGTGTAAAAGAAATCACTTCTAATTATTTCCTCCAGTGCTTTATCTTGATTTCTACCAGTTGCCTAATTTGTGATACTACCGGGTAGTCATTATACTCAACATGCAGGTTTACCTGGGTCTCTGTCTAATGAGTTAGCTTAAGAAATAGTGGACATTTGGTTGTTGGATCTGTGAAGGATCTGCAAAAGACCTGTCATATGTATACCTTCTTAAGAGAAGTTTCAGAACACACAGGAATAATAATAAGATAGCCAGGCATGGTAGTGCATGTCTGTAATCCTAGAAATCGAGGGACTGAGGCCAGAGGGTTGCAAGGTAGAGCACAGTGTAGGTCGCTTAGTGAGATGTTGCCTTAAAACAAAAATGAAAAAGGCCAGGGATGTAGTGCAAAGGCCCTGGGTTCAGTCTCAAAATGCTAAAATAATAATAAGAAAGAGGAGAGGCAGAAAGAAGAAAGGAGAAAATAGTAAGGAGTGTTGGCATTCCTCAGTTATTCTAGTCTCGTGATAATCTTGATATTCTTTGGAGGACTGTTCCACTAGTATGGGAACCCACGAAGTTGCTGTGGATGTTTTTTACCTTTGCTTCTGGCCAAGTTTGTGTAGAGTGTGGGTGTAGAGGGGTGTAGCGCAATGGTAGAACATCTCTGTAGCATGCACAAAGATCACCCAGTTTTCTCCCCAACAAAATAAAAATGAAAAACCAAGTAATGCATGGAAAGATGTGAAAGTATCTCTGAGTAGCCTTTAGCTGAATAGAATTTTGGTGGCAGGGAGTGAGTATTGTTGAAAACAGTAATTGCTCTATAAAGTAGTGTTCCCACATAATGTTAGAATGAAGCACAGAAAGTCGTTCCACAGTTTCTAAACCAAGCTTACATAAAAGCAAATGCTAACAGTCTTTACAAGGGCTCTTGTATTTTCATAGGTCTTTACAGTTCAAATATAGGTGTGCTTACCTTAATAAACAGACAGCAGAAACCTCATCTGGAGAGAGGAAAGGTGGACGTGGCTGGAGATGGGCTCAGAAATAGATCTTTCTTGCCTACTTAGTTGTTTTAATGTCATTTCTCTTACTAAAACATGAAGCTCATGTTCTCTGAGGAAACTCTACATTCTCACTGCATTCTCTACATAGCACTTAAAGTGTAGATTTGAGAACATTTTGTAAAGTTAATGATACACTGTCTTCTCATCTGTTTTATATTTATTCTTTAAATTAATAATCTTTAGTTTTAGAGAATTTTTTTTCATGGCAGCAGTAGAGTTCCTCTCTCCCCCTACCTCACACACATGCAGCCTGATTCACTGCTGATGTCCTGTACACAGTGGTACAATTGCCACTATAGTTGGAGAACCCACACCGATGGGTTCCACACTTTCTCATCAGGACTCTGTACTGAGGGCTCACTCTTTTCTGTTCTTTGGGTTCTCACAGGTGTAGCAGGATGGGGATCTGCCACTGCAAGATCAGCCAGGATCATTTCACTGCATTAAATATTGTCTGCCCCATGCTCATCAACCTATTTCTCTCTTGCTTTGTGTTGCTCAATTTCTCACATGTAAGGAACTAACTCAAAAGTAAGTTCCTTGAATTCAAGATCTTTGACTAAAACTAGTTTTTAATTTTAGTTCATCCTACCCAGTCAGGCAGTAAAAGTTTAAAACATGCTTACTCAATAAATCTGAGCTTCTAATGGTTGTCTCCGAGTGGGTTTTAATAATGTCCTTATTGAACCAAATTTCTGGGATTCTTGCCAATACTTTTTGTTGTTTAATCTTCCTGGAGTAAAGAATAATATAAGTTTTCTAGTTTCATAAAAATGTTACCTATTAATGCAGAAAAGAAAACTGAAATTTGAATAATAATCCAACATTCTGTCATCCAAAATAATCATTCTCAATGATTTATAAACATTTGACATTTCTTAATATGTATCTATAGCTAGAGGTCATCTTATATTGTCATCAACTTTAATTAAAATACTAAATTTAATTAATTTTAGGGTAAATAAACAAAATAAGCAAAATTCTTAAACATTACCCCATAATTAATTCATATCTCTCCAAGGATATTAAAACAGAAAAAAAATGAAGTAGGACTGATTAGCCTTTCAACCATTCCACGCTGGGAAATATATTATGAGTGAGAGATAATTATGCTTGTAGACTTTTCTGCCTCCATGTTTTTTTTTTTTTGGTTTTTTTTTTTTAGGTTTTTTGAGACAGGGTCTCGCTTTGTGGTTCAGGCTGGCCCTGAGCTCAGCCTCAAACTCACATCACGATCCTCCTGCCTCTGCCTCCCGAGTGCTGGGATTACAGGCGTGAGACACCACGCCCGGCACTGTGGTATGTGGTACTGGTTGCTGCTGGGTGTGGGTCTCCACACCCAGTATTGTCATGTGGTTACCGGGGAATCGAACCCGGGTCCTTGCACTTGCAAGACAGGCGCCGGAACCACTGAGCTAACTCCCCGGCCCTGCCTCCATGTTTTTGATATATTATTTTTACATATCAAAGTTGATAACATTTATATTTGTACTATAAAAGAACTAGCTTTTAACTCTAGTACTATATTTTAATAGACTCAGTGCTCAATATTAGACATTTTTACACAGTTTCATTTGTAAAGTTCATGTCAATTCAGTTTGCTTATTATTAGATTTTTATTTTCTGACATATTTTTTCTCCCCTTGGATTTCACTCTTTGAAAATCCATCTTTCTCCTCCGAGATCTGTTTCAGAATCACTTCTCTCAAGTTTCTTTGAGACAGTGAAGAACTCTTTGGTTGTGAACTCTATTTGGGCAGCTCTGCTGTCTGATCTGCCTCACATGTGTACTTTCCTTTGTGAGTGTCTGGTCTCTCTACATCTTATGCATATTTCTGTGCTTTCTCTTTAGGAGGCACGAGCCTCAGAGCCAGCTACCTGTGATTAGCTGAAGGCTCAGGAGTCTGAAGCCTTTACTCTTTTGGTGAAATTAAAACTGCTTTTGGCCAAAATGACAGAGAATTACTCTGATACTGGGGCACAAACACACTTTTTATTAGGACATTAGCCCTCTTCTGTAGTATAGAGGGTGTCTCATATGGTCATTCAGCAGTGGCTGCTTCTCTGGTCTCCTGTGCTCTACCCTATCTGCTGCAGATCTTCTCAGCCGGTAGTGGCAGAGCTATCACAGGAATGCCCAGCAGTCTGTTTGTATCATTGAATGCTCTAAAAACTTCTCCATGATTGCTCTACATAAGTGCTTGGCAATTAGATATTATGTATGACAATATCTTTTTCCTTCTCTGAGAATGGTAGGGAGACAGGAGCTACCAGCTTTAATGAGATAGGACAATCATATATAATTGGATTGTTCTCAAGTCAGTTAAGAGTACAAATGTAATGATAATTAAAATTGAATTCAGCATTCTGTATGGCAACAAATTTAGAACATCTTTTCTTGGTTCCAAAATTATGAAACATATTTTTGCTTAGTTGGACATCTTTGGCTTAGGCATAAGAGACTGTGTATCTCTCTGACAGTTCATTTTCTTGGTTAGGTTTACAGAGTTGAATTACACCAAATGAAACAGCAATAGTCCGACTTTACAGTTTGCTTGTCATAGGATATACTTTAGAAGTTCTACCTTTATTTCAATTTCTCAGTACTCCCCTCCTTTAGGAGCTTCTCTCAATAAATTACCAGAGCACCCTTATAAAAGAAGAGTTAGGCCACATAAAAATTAAACAAATTACTTTTTATATATTTTCTAATTTCTGTAGATTTTTCCTCCATTTCTAATGTGGAGAAAACAAAACAAATGTCTTTCTCATTTTGCTTACCCTGAGTTTTTCATCATTGTGAAATATTTCAAATACATAAAAAATACAGATATGAGTGAAATGTACCTGTCACCTCGACTCAAAATGGCTGTATTTTTTTTTTTTCTTTTTTGAGACAAGATCTTGCTTTGTAGTTCAGGATGGCCCTGAGTTCACTATGTAGCCCATGCGAGCCTGGAACTCACAGCAATCCTCCTGCCTCTGCCTCCCAAGTTCTGGGATTACAGGTGTGAGCCACCATGTCCAGCACTGTGGTGTGTGGTACTGACTGCTGGTGGGCATGAGTCACCATGTCTGGCACTGTATGTGGTTACCAGGGATGAAACTTGGGACTTTGCCCTTGCAAAACAAGCACCACAACTACTGAGTTAAGTCTGCAGTTTTAAAAAAACTGCTGTTTTTTAAAAAGTAAATATAACTTCTCTGCTTTCATTGTTTACAAATGAAATTGACCAATGAACTTTTCTCATATTGTCCTTGTCCTTATTTGAGAATAAAGTTTTTAGTAAATTTAAAAATTAAATTGAGGAGCTTTTTATTTCTCTGGAATCTGTATAAAATAAAATAATGGGAAAATTGCAGAGAACAAATAAAGTTCCTCAGCCCACATTAATTTATCTTTAGAGCTGTTTGTGATTTGTGCTTTGTGTATGAGGTAGACACTGCCTACTTATCAGTTTTTTTAAGTTTCTCCATTTTATCCAGCTTTTCTTATTTTTAAATTTAAAACATGTATAAATTTAAACTAACTTATCTTCAAAGACATTGGCAAAAGTTAGTGTTATATTATTTTTAAACCTATTTTAATTATAGCTACTTCTTAAATATGTACTATACCTGGTAACTTGTCTCTGCTTTTTATTTCTAGCTACTTCTGTTGTTTTTCAATAGATGTGTCTATTTTATTAGTTTAATTAATGATAAGAGCAACCTTTGTGGAGGCACCATCTTGGATCCCAGCACTCTGTGGGCCTGAGGCAAGGAGATTGCAAGTCCAGCCCACTCTGAACAAGTAGAGGCGTGGCGCGCCCCCACCCCCCCTCAAACAAAGCAAAACAGGCAAACACAAAACATTAATATTATTCATGATTATCATTATTCTTTTCTATTTCATTAATTTCTACTCTTACAAGTTTTCCTTTTTAAAGTTTTACTCTTTGACCTTTTAAACTTTATGATTTGATCACTTAATCTCTACATTTAATTTTTTTCTATTCCCCACTACTTGTAATTTACCTTTAAAACTATTTGAGAAGCATTTTGCAAATATTGACATTATGATTTAAATTTCCACTAGAAACATATTTCCAGCTGGGCACGGTGGCTCCCAGCTCTCATCCTGTTGCTCAGGAGCCTGAGAGAGTTCAAAGCAAGACTGCGCTACACAGTGATGTCAGGGCCAATCTGAACTGATTGGCCAGACACTGTCTCAAAAAACCCAAACCAACTCCAAAATAAAAATATTTTTATATAAATAAAATATCTAACAGCCAAAAAAAAACTTTCTCTAATTTTTGAGTTACTTAAAATATGCTTTTTAATATTTAAACATAACGTTATTTGTTGGAGAACAGTTAAAGAGTTACCATCTCTATATTTTGATGCCGGTTCCTCTGTGGACAGAAATACGAGGTTTTGTAGTTTGTCGTTGTTTGTTGAGATTCAGTAGTTAGCAGTGATTTATTTTTCCTTTCTGTTGCTTGAGTGCTGGAAAAATGTTGGTTTTTCAAATGGCTCAGTACAGTGCCCAATATTAAATACATTGGCGCAAGAGTGATTTTTGAGCTGCTAAAATCTCCTGCATTCTTAAGATAATTTTAAATGTGACCCATCAGTTTTTTATAATATATATGGAAACTTCCTTGTAGAATTGTGATGTCAATTTCTTTTCTACTTCTGTGTTGCATTTAAATAGTATTTTAAAATGCAGGTTCATAGCTATCATATATCCTAGCGAATGTTTTTTACACATTTAAGAATACTCATGCTCATTGTCCTTAATATTTTTACATTTATTTATCTTGTCTGATGTCAATATTGTTATCACTTTTCTTTTTTGCTTTACATCTCTATCTCTTGTATTTCCTTGCTTGTATTCTAATTTTTATCTTACTCTTGAGATTTAAATTTATTTTATTTTTACCCTTTATTCTTGCCATTGGATTGGTTAGATTTTTCTTCCATCTATTCATGTGAAAATTATAGTTATTTTTCTGTTTTTCCAAGGTTACCTATAAAATTTTAACAAAATAAAATATTAATCCATTTATCTCTTAATCTTTGTGACAGGGTCTTTCTTTATCTCATTTCAATCACATCATCCCATTTTGCATGTAATAATTGCTAAGTATTTTATTTCCACTTTAATTGTCATCAGTCATAACATTATTTTTATAGTTAATGTTTGTTTAGAGCAGTTTATGCCTATTAGTCTTTCAGTTTACCATTGCCTCTCTTACCCTGTTGTTTTTTTCTTTGATAGAATTGGTTTACTTAAAACACTTACTAGTGATTATTTCCACAAGATTCTCCAAGCATTGTAATTTCAGTTTTGAATACAGAAAGTATTCTCCTGTTCTTGCTGTTTTTGAGAGAAATATTTACAAATAAAATTTTGAATTGCCATTTATTTTCCTTTAGCTTTTTGCAAATATGCTTCCTTGTCTGTTATTTATTGATATTTTTCTGCCCATGTCTTTGCAATCCTCATGGAGATAATTTAAGTTTTGTTCAGGGTAAAATGACTCTAAAATCCTATTTTTGTTTTTGGGAATTTCAGTGCATTGATAGAGGAATGAATATTTGTCTCTATTGAGATATGATGTATCACTTCATCTGAGAACACTTGTATTAGGATATTTTAGCCATTAGCTGTTTAGGTATTGCTCCCTGCATCTTTTTGTTCTAAAACTCTCCATAGAGAGGCACACTGACTACTTACTATATTCTCTGTATTTCTGTCTTATTCTAGAGTGACTTGTCAATTTTATACTACTTTCTAGATATTTTCTTTATCTCTGTAGCATACTCAGTAATTCTTTTTTGCTGCTGTATCCAATTTCTGTATGACTGTTTAAAATCTGGTTCTTTTGTAACAATATCCTGTTTTTTTCTTAGTTTTGTATTCCTTTGTATTTAATTTTTTTAAACAAAAGTCAACAGACATTTTCTATGAAAGGCCAGAGAGTAATACAGTAGGTTTTTCCAGCCATTGGATTTCTCTTACAACTCTGCAATTCTGCACTGTGCTGCAAAAGCAAACCCCGACAGCATGTAAACAAACCAGGCATTATGGTGTTCTAGCAACGTTTCATTTACCAAAACACTCATTGGACTAGATATAATTCATGGGCTATAATTTGCTGACCCCTGATTTAAAACATACTCTTTATAATTACAGTGAAACAGTTCTCTTAGCTCATGTAACTGAGAATAGAAATTCTTCAGTGCATCAGTTAACTTCTCATGGTAGATTGGTTTCTTGTTGGTCATAATTTTGCATTGTGAACTCTGTTAGAGCTTTTTGTTGGATGCCTATGTGCCTTGACATGTCTAGTGATTCTTCAAAGCATATTTATGTTTCAGACCTTGTAACATATTCTTATCTAGATTGGTGTTTTAAATTACCACCTCCAGAATTTTCCTGACTAGAAGTATTCCGAAATAATCCACTATTCAGTGTACTGTCTGGAACATGGCAAACACATAGCTACTATTGCCATCACTGTATTGATTTAGATTGACCAGCCTGAATTTGTACGTTAGTGATAGAGTGTTTGCCTTGAATGCAAAAGGCCTTTGTTTTAAGCCCCAGAACTATAAAAGTAAAAATGAAAGTAAAATTGTAAGCCTTATTGTTACATGTATCATTGATCCTAAGTCCTATTGAATTTTGTAAGCTGTAGGTGTTAATATTTATACTTTCAAAGTTTTTGAAAATTCTAGTTAGAATTTCCCCATTAACATGCTTCTCTATTCGGGCATGGTTTTACTTTGAGTTAAAAAAGAAGAAGATATTCAGAAAACTATATTTTATGGAAACTGAAAATAAGTAAGGCCAGGCACAAACATAAGTAAAGGAGCATTATGGATTTCTTCTGAAATATTTTTAAAAGGGATAGAATTAAGCATATTTGTGAATATATGAGTTCATGATATGCATAGTCATGTGTGCCTTTGTGTTTTCCTCAATCTATAGTAAACTCGTACCTCTTGCTTGTTCATCACAGGACACTTGAAATGGACCAAAGCTGAGGACATTGACATAGAAACCCCAGGATCTATTCTTGTCAACACTAACTTGAGGGCATTAATAAATAAACATACGTTTGCTTCCTTACCTCAGCATTTCCAGCAATACCTCCTTCTTTTGCTCCCAGAAGTGGATAGGCAGGTAAGTAGAAGTTTTAGACATTGGATATCAGTCAGTAGTTGCATTATGAAGTGTCAGGTCCTTAAGCAAAGATGACTGATATCAGAATAGATTGTTTGTAGCATTGTAGCACATTTGTACAATGCATGTCTATGTATTTATTGCTGTCATTGACTTGTTTAGTTTGCCAAATAGAACCGTTTTCTTAAAAAAAATTGTCTTTTGCATCCAATTCCAAGTTTAAATCCCTGTACACAAAAACTATAAACCTACCCATACTGAGAAAGGAAAACAAAGAAATCAAACCTTCCACTATCAAATAAATCTTTAAAGTACCTGCACCTTTGCCTGAAGGGAATATTGAAATGCAGTAATAAAAAGCTAGAGTTTCTAAGAAATTATGTAAATGTTTTTTATTCTCAACTCTTTCCAAAAGGCATTTAAAATTTATGTTTGCATTTGCTTTCTGAAAGTCTTACCATCATAAATATTATTGCCTATAAATAATCACCCTTTATCTTTCCTTTTAGCATAACTAGAAATGTTTTAAATGAACTTTTAGAAAGCTTCTAAAATAAGGAAATATAAATATAGACTCATAATAGCAGGCATCAATCATCTTCTAAAACTGTTTCCTTGGGAAAGAAAAGGAAAAAATTACACATAAACTTTTATGAAATTTCACAGAATTACTGATAGTATGTTAGAATCATTTTTCTATAATCCTTATTTCAGCAAGTTCCAACACTACATTTTTCTGATAAGTTTAATATATGTATATTTATGAATTTGTATTTTAAAAGATGTGTACATCTATGAATTCAAGTGGACAAGATTGAATCAGTATTTCCATATTACTTTTTAATGAATTTCCTTATTATTTGATATTGTTTTCTACATACCTATTTCCTTCAGATGTATTTAAATATAATAAGCAGGAATTTGTTACAAGTCATAAACATTATCAGTGACTATTGTTAATATTTAGAAAAATTATTTTTAGTTCAGGTACTTGTTAATTGGTCTTTGAGTTTGCCTTCATTCAACAAGAATTTATTTAACATTCACTCTACTATGAATATGATATGTTAAATGGTTTAGGATAATAGGGAGTAAATGCTTAATAAAATATGGAATGAGTGGTTATGTATACTCCATTTGGATATATATATATACTTCATGTAAATAACATATATGCAAAATAGAAACAGATAAACTTAAGGGGAAGAATACAATAAATTGTCCTTTAAAATGCGAAGGGAAAATTCGAGACAAATTGAAGATTCTTGAATTCAGCTCTGAGACACAGATAAAATTTGAATAAAATCGGGCCGGGGAGTTAGCTCAGTGGTTCCGGCGCCTGTCTCGCAAGCGCAAGGACCCGGGTTAGATTCCCCGGTAACCATATAACAATACTGGGTGTGGAGACCCACATCCAGCAGCAACCAGTACCACATACCACAGTGCCAGGCGTGGTGGCTCACGCCTGTAATCCCAGCACTCGGGAGGCAGAGGCAGGAGGATTGTGATGTGAGTTGAGGCTGAGCCTGAACCACAAAGCGAGACCCTGTCTCCAAAGAACCTAAAAAAAAACCAAACGTTTGAATAAAATCAATGAAAAAATAGCAAGAGAGAGAGATCCAAAGATACAGAATCAAAATCTAGCTTGGTAATAGTCTAAATTATGGGAATAACAATGAAAATGATTCTGCAAAGCTGTTGGAAACATATATTGAAAGTGTCCTTAAATATGAATCCAAATTTTCTGAACAGTGTTTCCCCAGTTACAGTTCGGAGCCACTGAGGGCACTGAGTAGAGCTGTAAGCATTCTGGCAGTTCTAAGAAGTTATGCTGAGATGAAAAACATGAAAATGGAAACATAGTAAGCAATTTCATTTGTTCCCAAAAGTGGCATAATGAGGGCTTTTGAGAGATGGCACTGAAATTAAATCAACTGGAGGAGGAAGATGCAATAACCATGATCGCCCGCCTCCTCCTTATCTCTTCCTCCTCCTCATCCAGTGGTTGTAATTTTACATTTTTTTACTTAACCCTTGAAGCGAGGTATAAGGAGGAGTCACTGATGACTCTTTTGTGATAAGCTTGTTTAAGAATACAGTTTAGGTGTCAAGAGCTTTTTGGGAGGATCAGTTTATTAGCTTGTACAGCTGTATCCTGCACTGCACCATATGTGTGGTTTATCTTATTTAAAATTCTGTCTCCAGCTCCTGGAACAAGATTTAGCATATACAAGGTACTCAGTAAATCTTTTTTGGAATGGAAAAATGACAGATTGTTCTAGGTTTAGCCAGATTCAGTAACATAGGAAGGCAAAGTCTAAACCTAATTTTTTATTCAAGCTGTGGCAGTTTCTGTTACTCAGGGGTTTTATTTTTGTTTTTTAGCCACTGTGAGAGATATATATGAATACAGTAATTTCTGTCCTCAAATAGCATTCATTCTCTGGGAAAGTTATTTGTTTATTTACAAAGTTATTTAAATATTTACAAAGCATGTACAGAATGCTGTGTGCTTTGCTAAATACAGAAGTTATAAAAATGAGTCTTGGGGAGAAGTAATAGAGGATAAAGACAACTTCATACTGAAATATGATACACTTTACTCACTACTAGGAAAGAACTTTTAAGCGTCAAATTTATTATAAGAAGAAGCAGCCAAATAAATACCAAAAAAGAAAAATAAAGTTCTCTGCACAACTGAAGAAATATAATGTGGACTTAGTATTTAAAAACATTGTTTGGAGGAGTGAATGTTTCAGTTGCACCTTGAAACCTGGAAGGTATTTCTTAAGTAGAGCCAAAAGAAAGGTTATTATATAGAGGGAAAGTTTGGCATTCCAAAGACTGTCTTAGTAGATTCCATTTTTCTATATGAATGGCCTACAAGAGGAAAATGGTGGGACCCTACGCTGAAAGGGTCCATGAACTACAACCTTGAAGGTCCAGTTAAGGCTAAGGTCTTTATACTTCTTCTAAAACCATGAGTGTACCACCAAGTGTGTAAACCAGTAGCAAGGAAAAGGAGGTAAAGATAAATGCAACACAGTCATTCTCTCCTGTACCGAACCACTAGCCCTGTGAATGATGGATTGGACACACAGAGATAAGACACAACAAGACTGGTTAAGAGATATTTGCATTAGTTGGGATAAGGAATAAAAGTCTGGTCTTGGGCACTGGCCTTGGAAATTAAAAGAATGAATTCCAGACATATTTCAGCCCAGAATGAGTATGAACAAATGAGAGATTGCCTATGTGTCGGGATTGTTAAAAGTGGAAAGAGCAACTGAAGATTTTATATAGGGTGATTCAAAAGAAAAAAGAGGCCATGTGGGTCTGTCAGCATCTGAAAGCAGAAAAGTAAAGCTCCTTGAGCTAGTCAACTTTGCATTGCTGGGACACAATACCTGACACTCATAGTTTAAAGGAGATGAAGTTTACATCAGCTCACAGTCTCAGAGGCCTTAGTCCCTGTTCAACAGGCTGCAAGGCAGAGCATCAAGGTAGAAGAGTGCAGTGGAGCAAAGCTGCTCACCCTGTGACAGCCAAGAAATAGAGACTCAAAGAAGAGCCCAGGCAGAGATGCAGCCCCTTCAGTTTTGAACAAGGATCAGTACACTAATGAGTATTGTGCTCCATGATCCGGTCACCTCTGCAGCAGTCTCAGTCCTGTTAAATTGATCAACTGCCAACATCTTCCTTCTTTTCCTCTTTCCTATCTCCCTAAACTCCCAGGTTTGTTCTAACATCTCTTATAGAAAAATGGAACAAGTGACTCAGTGATGCGTCAAGCTATCAAAACTGATGCTGTTTCAGTCTTAATTTTAGGTATTTAAATGAGATTTGGCTACTCTTTCCTGGGTCAGAATGAAAAGGCATAGACAGTGGAAAAAGCATAGACATATGAATCTGATTAGATTTTTTGGAGTCAGTGGAAGCTCCTGCAGTTATATAGAATACCCCAAAATGTTAGCAGTTTGAAGATTTACATTCAAAATATGAAAGTCTTAGCTCTTTTGACTACCCTAGTGTCTGTCTGCTTCTTAGCCTAAGGCAGTCCTGTAGAGCTTGTCTCATACAAAATGGAGTTCATTACATTGTTGCATTTGTAACACTTGGGAAGCTAATTTTTGCATTGTTCTGCCAGTGCTAACTGTTGTTAAGCCAATCTCTCAGGATACTTCTTTTCTATATTTGTATTTTTTACTGTTTGTTTTTTAGGGGCCTATTTGTCTTGGATTATATTATTTATTTCTTTTTTGTTTTATAATATTGTTACATGTGGTTTTATATGTAATATTCTTCTTAATGTATTATATTGCAAGAGAAAATTCAACTAAAATTGACTTTAAACCTTAAAGAGATATATTGGCTCAGGTAAGTACAAGACACAGGTTAGGGCATGATGTGGACTGTTAGTTCTGGGATTCAATAAATATCAAGAAATCATTTAATTATTATTCAATGATAAATTTAAAATATCCTTCTCTTTTCTTGTTGACATTAGTTTAGACCTGAATCTCTGACAGGATGTCTGCCTAGATAAATAAAAGTAGATTCTTGACTCTTGGTTTATGTACGTAAAGAAAATGCATTGGTTCCAGTATTACAAACCAAAAACCTAAAGTTCACACTAAGGGTACTGTTGTTGATCACTGACCATTTCTTAAACAGCAAAGGAAATGGAATATTCCAACTGAATATTCTAATATTCCAATGAAGCCCACTAGAATTGCCATTGGTGCCCAAAGTGTGTTCTCTATTCCTGTACCTACATTAGAGCTCAGTGATGCTTTAAAAATATGGTGTTTAGGAAGTTTTAGTGGTATTTGATGTTAGTTAAATAGGGTAATAATTGAGTCTGGGTTTTTAACATAGTGGATTAAGGTGATTCTACTAGATAAAATGTCTAAGAAAATTGGCTCTATTTAGGTTTTTGAGTCTGGAGAAGATGGAATTAGCAATACAATGCACATTGGTTATTATATTGCATAGGAGATTTGATGAAATTGAGAGACATCACAGTAATCACAGTAGAGCATTTTGTATTGAGAATATGAATAAGAGACAGCATGGGGAGGAGACAGGAAACAGAAAATGAATTTATAGAAGATCATCAATGTGAAGATCATATATAGGCAGCAAGTTAAATGCACGTTCGGAGTTCTTTGCTCTAGAGTTCTTTGCTCTACCTTAGTCTAGAAGCAAAGCTGGAGATGGACTCCTACAGCAGGAGGACCTGTACCCTACAGTCTTCCTTGTGTTATTATTTTCAACTCTGAAATAGTCATAAAATTTTAGGAAATTGTATACATTTGAAAATATTTTCAGCTGATTTAGTCTTCCTCCAACCTAATATGTGCATTATAAATTTAGGGTATATTTCTACAAATAAGGACACTCTCTTATACAAGTGCTATATAAACAATTAAAATAAGGAAATTAATGGTGATGTTTGCCATCTGATTCTTACAGTCTATGAAATTTTGCCAATTGTCCCAGAAATACCATTTTTAACAAAATCCAGTACAGAATCTGTCATTACATTTGGTAGTTTTGCCTTTAGTTCTCAGTTGCTTTTCATAACTTTGACACTTTTGAAGATTATAAACCAATTTGAGTTTTTGTGATATTTCCTAGTGATTAAGTTCAGACTGTGTACCTTTGGGGACAATATGATGAATGACACTGCATTTCTCTATTTGAACTGTGTTCATGGCACACAATTTTATTTTGTCTGAATACTGATGTTGTTTACTTGGTCACTTGATTGAAGTGTATCTGCCGAGCTATTCTAGTGTACATTTGCCCTTCCTCTGTTTTTGCAATTACATGGAACACTGTGAAGTGATTATTTCTTCTAATTTTCTGTGTATTAATTTATTATATCTATATGGCTTCATTGTCTCCCATTTTTAGTAAGTTACTAGACTTGAGAACAAATTGAGTTCATAAGTCAAAGAATTCACACACACACACACACACATACACACACACACACACACACACACACACACACACACACACACAAACACGTATTAGGGCAGCGTTACCAAGAAGGACAAAGAGAGGACATTCTGGCTCCCGAATGAATCCAGGCATTTGGATTCTCAGTAGGAGACCAGGACTGAGCCCCACATCATCCCGGAGCGGCCAGCACAGGTTGTGTCCACTGAGCAGCCCTGGCTGTGGAGTCCCCTCCATTCTTCTCTCTGCTGAATTCTGCAAGTTATTCTTCACATTCCAAGTCAAATACTCATTCTTGTTATTAGTCCTGGTTTGCTGCACTGTCATATGTGGTTCTACTGCATAAGGCTTCTATTAAGTCTTCACTTAATGTATTTGTCAAATGATGCTAACTTAAATGAGTCTCCTGTGTCTGCTAGGACTTCTGACTGACAGGCCTGTGGAGGATGGTAAATAATGTGAATGCAAATAAGTTACACCTGTTTAGAGTAAGAACAGGGTGTGTAATTCATTCCTTTACTTAACCATGTTTAACACCTGTTATTTGGCAGGCTCTTCTAGGAACAGACAATATAAACATTATTGAGTAGTAATTCTTGTCCTGAAAGAGATGAGGCAGCCTGTAGTCACAGCACTGTGACTGTGGTAGTCATTGCCTTGTGCAGAGGGAACAACACAGTAGTGATTATAATCTTTCCATCCAAGTTAAAGCAATGTTGAAAAACAAGTGTCATTAAACTAGATCTGGAAAGATGCAGAGACTTTACCAGGCAAAGAGATTTGAAGGTTATTGTTAATAATAATGTTGATTTTTACAATGTTAGCCCTGCTATATTGTATCCCCTAATCCTTATATCAGTGCTTCAGCTTTCTTCATCAACTTTTTGTATGTAGAAACTGAGGATCAAAGAAGAAAAGTCTTTCTCAACTTCTTCCAAGTAAAACTATGAAAGTCAGATTTCTTGAACACACGCTTTTCCAACTTTGTGTCTCCTATGCAATGTTCCTTATCCTGAGGACAATAAGGCAGAGAAGTGGCTAAGTTCTGTCAATACTTGATTTGAGACAGCTAGGATATAAGAGGTGAGAAAATTAGGTAGGGAAAGGCATGTCAGAAGCCTTCTAGATGTGAGTATGCATGCCACAGCTCTAACCTGGAGTGCGACCTGGCTAGTGTATGTTGTAGGAAGAGAGCACTGAGGGAGGAACGCAGCTTGGTGTACTGGGGAGAAGCTCCCTCACCCCGCTTTGCTGTGAGCTGACCACAGTCTTCCCTGTTGTCACTGCAGCCTTCTTACCTTCATGTTTGCTTACAGCTCTGCTGGTGGGCTTTGCTGCCATATTGGCAAGGCCAGCCAGCTCCTCCTGCTTCTTCACATGTGTTGCCTCCTAAAGAGCCTTTTATTGCTTCCCCTTCCAACTGTAGTTTCCTTTTGAGTTATTTCTCATTTTCTATGTATTTCTTTCCTGGGACCACTCATGATCTATAGTTAACTTGAATATATATTTATTTGAATAAAAGCCCTGGGACAAGTCCTTTCTTGCTTCTATGCTATCTATGCCTGATGCAGGGTTAGTTCTCAGTAAATGGTTCATTTATTGAATGAATGAATGAATGAATATAGGCTGCAAAGTCACACATTTAGTATAAACAGAAGAACTTTAGTCAAAGACACAATAAAAGAAAGGCCTAGTTCCAGACACTGTATGAGTCTAATGCCTGTACATAAAATTCTACAGTCTGAGCTGAAACAATAGAAATTTATTTTCTTGCATGCTGGAGCTGTGAATCCACTATAAAGGGATAGTCAGAGTCTCCCAAGACCCTTTTCTCTTCTCTGCTCACAGAGGTCATCATATTTATGTGTCGCACCTTGTCCTTTCCTCTGTGAGAGAGCATCTCTTGGGTCCCCTGCACTTACAGAGATATTCAGTCCTCTCTTAGACTAGAACCCTACCTTTGACCTCATGTCATCTTGATCACCTCTTTACAAGGCTCGTGTCCCATTATCATTACACTTTGGCTACAGCTTTAATTTGTGGTTTTGGGAATGCAGTTCAGTCCATGATGGACATTGTGGAAATAAACTCAAGAGGATGTGATGTTTGTATTTTGGCAGGGAAGGAGATATGGAATACTTGTTTTAGTAGTTACAGTAGATTTAAAAAAATAAAATAAAATTGTAGTTAGAGTAGACTCAAGTGTATTTTGGCCTAAAAAGTGAGGCATTAGGTGCAAAGATAGAAAAAATAAGATTTAATTTATTGTTGAAAGTTATAAAATTGATGAGAACCAATGAATTATAGTAGAAAAGAAACTTATTTGTGAAAATAAGGGGCTAGAGTCAGATTCCTGAGATCAGACAGAAACAATAGAGAAATGACAAAATGATTAATTGTGACAAGTTAGGCTATGTGGTCGAATGGTGTGTTTGCTCCAGACTAGAGGCTGGTGTTTCAGGAGAGTAAAAGGACTTTGGAAGGCAGTGCCACAGGCTGTCCTGCAGATCCATCTTTGTGAAAAAACAGTCAAGGTTAGACAGTAGTGGAGGCTGCTGTTCTCCACGTATGATTTTCACCACACCAAGGCCAAGAATTTGTGCGTTTAACTTGGTAACAGCTGTGCCGGAAAGTGTTGGCGAATTTTAAGGAACTTGTAACATACTCATCAGAATAGGTGATTATGTAGTTTAGGCAAAACAAGAAGGAAAGTAAGATTGGAAGGCCTGACTAGAGGTTCAGGAAGAAGAAAATATAGGTTTGAAGGAAGTAAGCTTTTTGTTGAATGAATAGTTTCAAAATAACTCACTCTTGATATTATCAGGTTTAGTGAACACATAGGTCAAAATTCTTCTATTTGATTAAAATCTTGGTTCAAACATAAAACACAAAAAAAGAAGCAGTACATTGGGCAGAGCTGGCCAATAAATAATTACTGTAATCCCAGCTTCCATGCTCATGTGGAAATACTGGCTGGGACATTCAGGGACTGAGTGTGTAGCCAGATGTACCTTTGTGCATAGCTCTGTGCAAGATGTGCTTGGAGAATTTTTAGAACCTCCTCGATTATTCATAACAGATCTGCCTTTAAGAATTTGTACTTTATGCACTTAGTCTATATGGAACAATTTTGTGACCTTTTAAAAATATAGGGCAGCTGGTGGAATAAATGTCAACTAAAGTGGAGTCATACTTAGGTTTTCATTACACTTTTGAATGGAAGCTCACTGATGAATAGGTTGTCGTCAGTATCACTTCTCAGTGCTGTTCTTCGCTGATTCCATTTGGTAGTGACGGGCTAAAAGGACTGTCTGCAAATACTTGTAAGACCACCAACTATTTCTAAAGAAATTATGCCTATTTTTTTCCTAAATGGTAATTGCAGCATTTCAGTCCACTCTTACTAATCTCTCAATTTTGTTCTGTATTCATATCTCTGTTTCCATGGTCTGTGAAATGACTAGGCACAGAAGGATATGTACTGTGTAGGCTCTTTAAAATCCTATCTGGCTTTGTGCTCCTTAGGTTTTCCACTCACTAGCAATAACGCACATAATTTTAACCGTGGAGAATGTCATTAAATTAAAATGGAGCATTTACACAGCCCCTTTCGCAGAGAATTTTGGACTAGGAAAATGAATGCGTATGTCAGACATTTACAGCCTGGGAGAATGTGATTTATTGATTTCTGATGGCTCTGTTGGCATCAGTGTATATATTTAAAGAAGCCTTTATAAATGCAAATGGGGAAGGACTCTCCATCTCTTTCCTTCATAGAAATAGTTCATGTATTTTCAATAACTCAGGCTTCTCTTAGAGATTGCCCTATTTAATATATATATATACATATATATATATATGTATATGTATATTTACTATATATATATATTTGTTTTTAAAATTATACTGTTATTTTATTCTGCAAATAGCATATATAATGAAATGTCACTTTACCTAAAAGATTATACAATTCAAATGTATTAAGCATATGAAAAATACTAATATCTTAAACCTTTAGGTAAAAGTAAGTGTGTATTTGGAATGTAATGATTTTAATGGCACTGACACCTCAGCTTTTTCTTTGCTTCTAAGAGCTTATCTTAAAGTACTTAGAAAACCCATTACTCCTCTGTGCCCAAGTCACTTACTAGTGATAGTAAATCATACATAGTCAAAAATATCCCTGCAAACCATGCTGGATATTTCCATTCTCACCCTCGGTCCTACATAGGGAAGGGAGGTGTATATAATTTGTTTAATAATGTGGAAATCATGAGTTTCTTCTCCAGCATTTATCATCAACATGTAGAACGGGTAGATCTATAGGTAATAGCCGATTTGATAAATGAAGCTTATTTTAGCCATGTATAATAAGGTGGTTAATAGAGAACACATTCAACCTAGAAGCCATACCACTTTTTCATTAAACCATTTTCTGCCTCTTTTATATGGGATGTTAAGTGGTAGCTCCATGGACAGAAAGGGTATTCTTGGCAAGGTGCTACTACCACTAGCATATTGCTTTACTGAAATTTAATACGGCCACACAGTATTTACATAATTACCTTTTTATTATGTAAATTATTTTGCACATATTTCCAGTTTACATAGGAAAAATAAGGGGTTGTACATTCATCATATGTGTGAAGAAAGGTCTGCAGTAGAATTTGATGTCGAAAGTTATTTGTGTGGTAGATTTTACATGTGCCTGCCATTTTAATAAAAAAGTTTTCATGGCAAAGTTACCATAGACCATTATGAACGGGTGACATAGAATGACTCCTAAATTTGGGTCAAGCAAAAAAGGAATAAAACTAATTTCACTTATTTGATCACTTTTAGAATTCAAAGTACCTATTAAACCCTATTCAGAAATATAGTTATCAAAGAAAATACTTTAATTCCATTTATAAAATTTATTAAAAATCATGTAAAAGAATAAAGAATGAATTATAAGAAGGAAGTCAACAATAATTGGATTTTTTATTACAGTGGCGGTATAAGTTTGCATATTTATTTCCTTTTAATGCTTCCAGATTCCCATTAAATGACACTGCCTTTTTTCTCATTAATGTATTTCTATATTAGTCAGCTTTTGTCACTGTGACCAAAATACCTGGGAAAGCCAACCTAGGAGAAGAGGTATTGTATCTTGGCTGGTGGTTACAGAAATTTCAGTCCATGGCTGCTTGACTCCATTACTGTGAGCAGATACAAGGCAGAAACAGTGTGGAAGGGCTTGGTGGGGCAAAGCTGGTCCCCTCCCAGCATCTAGAAAACAAGGTAAAGGAGCCAGAGAGGAAGGGGCTGGGGAGCAGGGATACTCTTCCGAGGCACGCCTGCCTTCCCAATGACCTCCTCCTCATCACCACATTCCAGCAGTGCATTCTGCCAGTGCTCTGACCACTGGATTAATCCTATGATCCAGTCACCTCTTGAAGCCTCACCTCTGACTTACTACGATACTGAAATTCAAATCCTTAGTGTTGTACATGAATCTTTGGAAGACCCTTCATAGGTAAACCATAGCAATTTTGAAGCCCAGGGAAAAAATATCATCCAGATGGCAAAACCTGTGAGGAACATCCACAGGGGATAATGTGAGACTAGGTTAAGCAGAGAGATGTGGAATGAGAGTGACTGACAAGAAAAACTCTTCCTGAGCTCTTACTCTAGGTAGGGTTTTCACTGTACAGAGCTATCTCTGATGTGGGGAATTTAGAAAGCAGCCACCAGGATTCAAATAGATTGAATTGGATGAAGAGCATGTGCTGTGTATGTGTTCAAGTAAAATTCCAGTGTTGGAACATGAATGCAAGGTGAGGGTATTAAGAGATGAGCCTTTGGGGTAGTTCATTATTTAGATTAACACCTTTACAAAAAAAAAAAAAAAAAAGGAAGACTTCTTGTGCTAGGAATTTAGCTCAGTGGTGCTGTTGCCTTGCTTGACAAGCTCAAGGTGGTGATTTTGGTCCCTGGTACTGCCCCACCCCCCCAAAAAAAAAGTCCTCTGAGGGCTTCTTGACCCTTTCATTTCTTTGACCCCTTGGCTACACAGAAGCAAAATAATATCTTAGAAGGAAAGAGCCCTTTTCAGACATCGCTTCTACCAGTATCTTGATTTTGTATTTCTCAACCTCAAGAAATGTGAAAACCTAGATTTCTGGTTTGTTTTGTTTTGTTTTGTTTTAATATATTATCCAATCTAAGGTATTTTGTTACAGTAGCAACCCAACACATGAAAGACTTAAGTCATAATGATTTCAGTTTTGGACATAATGACGAAGTCACATTCAAAAAATCTCTGTGAAAAGGATGAATTAGAAGCTGACTATATCAGTCTACAAGAGTAAGGTAGAGTTACGAAAGGTAGGGATGACTGTCATAGGTGTGTTAATTAAAACCATGGTACTGTGCTGAGGGTATAGCTCAGTGGTAATGTTAACTAACTTTTGAGTCCCAAATAAATTCTTCCGAGTTCTTGAACAAAGGATTAAACAAGACATGTAGAACAGTTATATCTCCAGTTCTGAGATTGCTTCTCTGTCTTGGAAACAAGGCATTTAGGATGATTGTCCTATTGGCCTGACATCAGATTTAAGCTGTCCAATTAAAGACTTGCTTGATTTCATGATAGATATAAGTGAAGAATTGAAGATGATAATTTTCTGATCAACCCCAACGCCAGTGTTGAGGAGTTGCAAAGTCATCCCCAAAATGTGTATATATAGGAACTATAAATAATACAAGAGAGGGTTTATATCCAAGGCTTAAGATTTCCAAGACATAATGATTGAATAAAAGAATGAGCTTGAGAAGAGACTGGAAATGACAGCCCAGGAAACAAGATGCCAGGAATACCACTAGAGCCAAGAGAAGGAAACAATTAAGAAGCAGAATGTTTCTTACACTGTACATAAGTACTGCAGATCGAGCATTAGACATCAGACTTCACATATACAGTTCACCAGGGATCATGACAGACATAATTATGATGGTGTTGGAGGGTGAAAAACCAGTTTGGAGTTGCTGAAAATGTTAATAGGAAGAGAGTATCTGAGCAGTACTCTCATGTTCCTCCTCCTGTGAGAGGAAACAGAGAAATGGTACAGTGGATCTCAGAGGTTTCACTGAGTGCACTGAAGCGATTGCTTTTTACAAAGTCACTGTTATAGATGGAGTCCTTTCTTTCATGATGTAATTATTGTATTTTATGTATATGAAAGGTATTTTTGAGATAACTTACTCAATCTTTAATACATTTTAATTTTCACTTTATATTCTTGAGTTTTCCAGATAAGTAATTTTACTTCTTACAAAAAATCATAGTTTATCTCCTCCCTTCTGATATTCATAACTTTTGAGAGCTATTTCATTTAATAGGGGATACAAAATAGGAGAGGAATCCAGATTGTTGTTAGATGAGAAATGAGTTAAAGGAAGCAAAGAAAACAGCCTTTTCTGTTGAGATTTGGTGTAAGATGGAACAGATATGGAGTAAGGGAATGACCTAAGTTAAGCACAGAAGTGAGGATTTGTTTTCTTTGGTTCACTTGCTCATGTGACAGTTTTATGAGAGGAAGCAATTAAATGAGCAACCTAAAAAGGAAAATTGGTAATTTATAGGCTTGATCTCTGAAAGGCAGGGGGTAGGACAGGCAGTGATCAAAGATATTTTCCTGAGAAAAAAAGCAAAGGACTGCTTCCAGGAGACTTGAGGGGAGGAAGAACGTGTGTAAACTCAATGCATGTGAAGTCTGTCAATGGAAAGTTTAGGGACCTCCTATCTCATCATCTTAGGGTCTTTTTCTCTAGAAAAGTAGAAGTCAAGATAAGTACTCAATAAAAGATTAAGCTTAAAAAAGAAAGTAAAATGAGTAGGGTGAGGCAAAGAAAGAAGGTAAAAAGCTTGAGGAAAATAAAGTTAGAAAAGGTATGAAGGGCAAGAAACTGAGTTCACTAAAAAGACACAATTAATCCAGCCAGAGTGATAAGGGACCTGGGGTTAAAGGCTTTATTATCCAACCCATCAGCTTAAGAATTAATTGTTTCAAAAATGCTCACCGTAGAATGGTAAGATCTACCCTGAGTTGAGCTTTTGTCGGGTGGGTGGATCCAAATCACAAGAAAGGCAGGAATATTGTGCACACAATGGACCAGAAAATTTGAACTTAAAAAGGAGAGGAGTAAAGGAAGGAGAGTAACAATGGACTGAGTAACAGTCCAGGGGTGAATGAACACCAGGTCCTCCTGAGTTCAGTGGTCATCACAGGAGTCAGAGAACCCGCAAACTGGGAGGAGAGAGAGGTTGAAAAGTTCTGATGTAAAGCAGTTCAGGGAGTTTTTCCCAGGAGATCTGTTTTCTTTTTGTCTTTTTCCTGGTTACTAGTAGTTACACAGAGAAGTTGAGTATTTCTTTATGATGTAAGGTTGTCTGTCTAACATAGTAGATCCCTCATAACTGACATTATACACATGTGCTCCAAAAATCCTAATCTTTTAAAATTTCCCAGTTAAGTTTCTAAAAGTGTAAGTTTACACCATTTCATTTGCCTTTCCTAGCATGGATTTGTCTATTCTAATCCTCGGAATTTTTGAGTCAGCTTATCAATTTCTGTGAAGAGTGTGGCTGGGATTTGGGTAGGGACTGTTTTGAGCTTGCAGATCTCTTCAGAGAGTGTTATCATTGTTTAACTGTGACAAGCTTCCCTATTCATCAACGTAGACTTTCTCTTCAAAGATTTAGATCTTAGTGATTTTTTTTCAATAATGTATTTTACTTGGCAATTTATGTTTCTTTTGTTGGATTTCTTCCTTGTTATTTTATTCTTTTTAGTTTTAATTGTAAATTGATTTATTTTCCTTCATTTAATGTGTAGGTTGACAAGAAGTCGCTGTCAGTGTTATTGTGTTTCTCTTCCATGTGACAAGTTGATTTCTCCTGCTGCTTGCAAAATATTCTCTTAGATTTTGGGATTTTTCTTTACTGCTATGTGTACAATAGATCTCTTTGTAGTTATCCTACTGAAATTTTGTTAAATTCCTTAATTTGTAGGTTATTATCTGTAATGTTTGGAAAGTTAATCATTATTTCTTTGAATGTGTTCCTCTTCCTTTCTGTCCTCCCTTTCTGTTATTCTGATTTCTGATACATTGTTTGTATCCCACATTTCTAAGCCTTTCAGATTTTTAATTCTTGTAGCTCTGTCTTCTTAAGAATCTGGTTTGATTCATGGCTGGGTAATACATAGAGGGAAAAAACCCTCATTTCTCACAGCTCTAAAGGCTGAAAAATCCAGTATCAAGGTCTTGGCATTGGGTAAGAATCTTCTTGCTGTGTGATAATGTTGCAGAGGATATCACATGGCAGGAGAGGGAAAGTAGGAGCAAGAGTAAGGGCATGAGAGAGCTCAGGTTCACAACACAGCTGATGTCAGGATGCTGTTGGTCTGCGCCTGCTTCCTGCAGCACGTGGCTGGGAGCTCGGAGCAAAGGGACCTCTGCTCTGGGCCGCAACTGCCTGGGGAAGAACTTACCTCACAGGAGCCCTTTGGGAAGGGAGTGGGTCAGGGTTTCACGGCACAGATGCTGGCTGTGGTCACCAAGGTTTAGCTGATTATTGAAATAACTATTTAATTGCATTATGGTAATAGGATAAATTCAGGTCATTCCAATGATCATTTTAACAATTTCCACCATGATGGTTGTTTCACTTAGGGGTGAATTCACACAAATCCTTACATTACTAGTCTGGAACGTGAACTCTGCTACTTTTAGATTTTAATGTCATGCTTATATATAATGACAAACATTGGTTTAATTTTTTTGGTCTGGAAGATTACCCAGTGTGCCCAAGCCACTTTCTCATGTATATAAATTACCCTTTCCTCCAAAGTGACATATTAATAATGTATGGATACTTCAGTATATACTGCAATGTAGTAAGTATTCAATAACTGTTTTTGAATGAAATTCAGATTAACATCTTACTTCAGAGTTAAAACAGTTTTAAAAACTGTTTTCTCTTCTCCCTGTCAACTCAGATTACATTTCACATTCAGAATTCAGAAAGTGTAGTTTCAGTTTTGCTAAGCTTTTTTTATTACAAAATTCTCTAAAGAGGATTATAGTACAGATTATCTGAAAACAACACATTGTGTATAATCATTTTCTTTGCAAATATCTATGTTAATGTGATTTTTAAAAGTATCTTTCCCCAAAAGAAGAACATTTTTAATCATACCTTCATTTTATCCATACAGTAGAATTTTACCCATACAGTAACTTTGTTTATATTTTTTTGGATAATGGGATAATTGTAACATTTTTCAGTGGTCATAATATCATTGTATTTTGCTACTCAAGCCTGTAATTTCCCTTTCTTACAGTGTCCTGCCTGTTACTTGTTAAGCCGAATTCTAAGTATTCTGTGGTTTCTTCACTAGACAGTAGTGATAAAGTTAATGAGCAGATTGTGCCTATGCTCAAGGACTCTATAATCTAGGAGAGTTAGATGTGCAGTTTTGGAATTTGTTATGACCAATGAGAGAACAGAAGCAGGCTGCTGATGGTCAGTGGGAAATGCTAATGATACTGAGAATATATTTTCTTGCACAAGTAATTTTTCATCAAGGCTTTACAGATTTCTTCTACTGTTTTGTATTTTTAGTGCCAAAGTTTTGAATTTTTAAATCTGGTGTTTTTTACACTAGAGATAATATTAAATAAAGAGTGAGAGAAAGGAAGAAAGGATATATTGATGGAGAGTTGAGGAAATGCTTCACATGATTCAACTCCCCCACTTTCTCTAATCTCTTCCTGGGATAGTTTCCAGAATATTACTTTCTCTACTCTGTGTTCCCATTTAAATTCTTCTCCTAATGTTTTATCCATTCATAAATTCCATTGAAAGGAAAGATAAAATAATAAGCAAAGTCTGTTAAACAGGATTGAATAAACTATTATTGATGCTGAAATATTATTTGATGTATTTAATGCCTTATATATACTAGGTATTTCTAACTATCAGCATACATTTGATTAAGAAATGCAAACTTTTTTTATTCCTGAATATGTTAAAAATGTGTAGTTCAGAGGTCAAAATAAATTTATACCAATAGGCTGGATATTGTGGCATGTTCTTTTTTTTAAATTGAAATCTTTATTGGTACATTACATATACACATCATGATTTTACTCCACAATGGGAATTTGTACCGGTATAAGATACAACTTAATTCTCATTTTTTCCCATAGCCCTACCCACCCTACCATTCCCCCATATACATAAAATGTGTTTCCTTTCTTTTTTGTTATAATCTCATTATTTTTCCCCTTCACCCTATTAACACCCTTTGAATATTTTCTATTTCACAATATATAACATACAATTCTAGGACTCATTTACATCTTTTATTTTCTCATACCAGAGAAAAGATGCGTTATTTACATAATCTGTGAACTATTTGTGGCATGTTCTTATAATTACAGCATTGTAGGAAATGGAAGGAGAAAAATTGTAAGTGGAAGCCTAGGCTGGGAAATTTAGTAATTGAGTGAAACCATATCTCAAAATAAAATACTTTTGAAAAGGGACTGGGATATTGTTCACAGTAAGGGCCCTGGATTTGAGCCCTAGTATTGGGGGGCGGGGGAGTAAAAGGAGCAGCAATGAATCTAGCATTTAACATGTTTTAAATAACTTTTATTGATATATTTCTTTGGGGAAGAAAATTACAGGCATATTATTTACCAATTTTATACAGATCCACTTCTAAAACTTCAAAATATACTGCAAATTATTTTGTTGTTTAGGTGAAAATATATTTTTTGTACCTAATTGTGTGAGATAGTGCATATCATGTTTTTTTAAATCAATTAAATATTGTAAGATATGAACTTGTAGAAAATGAAGTATTTGCAAGAATAAAATAAATTTTGAATTGTGGCCATTTCTTTAAGTTATACCAAACTGTAGGTAAATGCTGAAAATTTTTCTTACATAAAAGTAAAATGCTACATGCTCTTTTATATTAAGCAGGCTCCAAATTGCCATTCAGTTTGCTGAATATATTTTGCTGAAAAGATTATCCTTTCCTTGACGACAATGTAATGTCACTTTTGTCAAAAAACAATTGAGCAGATACATGTGCTTAACATACCCTGTTTGAGTTGGTATTGTTGTCATCCTATTTCCTAAGACATGTTATCTTACTTATTGGTAATTTGGTGTCTAATACAATCAGTTCATCAGTCTTGTTCTTTGTCCTTTGCTGTTGGTGGCTCTTTTTATTTTCATAGAAATCTTAGAACAATAACGTCAGTTTTCATAAAAGCTCATGAGTCTATGGCCATACCACCCAGAACGTACCTGATCTCGTCATAAAAGTTCAGAGAGTTTGATTGGAGAACCCATTAAATATATATCAAAATTTAGAGAAAAATTTAACTTTTACAATATTTGATCTTGTCTCTACTGCCTTCTCCTCTCCCCCTCTGCCTTTTATCTGTGTGTGTGTGTGTGTGTGTGTGTGTGTGTGTGTGTGTGTGCATGCACATGTGCACACGTGCAATGCTACCAGGACTTTGTGTGCATTCTAAGCAAGTACTCTGTCTCTGATCTGCCTTCCCAGGCTTATTATTGATCTCTGTTCCACCAATATGACTTAGCTATCCATTCATTTGGGTTTGCTCTGGTTTCTCCTAGTAATATTTCATAGTTTTATTGGCAAAGCCTTATACATCTTAGAATACATCTTATACTTTGCTGATTTTTTACTTCTATTACAAATTGTCTTTATTTTTGTTTGATACAGAAATCAGTTTTTGTACATTGACTTTTGCCCCTGTGAATGTACTAATTATAATACTATTATGTTAGACAGGAGGTCCTCTGAGGATATGATTGTTGTTATATTAATTATAGTTGTAGTTATTATTTTAAATTCTGGTATCTTACTTTTTTCCACTGAACAGTATCTTTGTTATAGAGTTGAATAGTAGTGTTGGATGTTATCCATATCACATTTTTAATCTTGGGAATAAACACTGCTATTTCACTTTTATATAGTATATATAGAAGTTTAATTTATAGACACTTTTATCATTTAAAAATTAATCTTATTCCTAGATTTCTCAGTTTTAAGCATAAATGATATTTTGTTTCTATTAACTTTTCCTTATTTTGAGAAATGAATACTTACTTTTCAGGTTTTAAATGAGTCCTTTATTCCTAGAATAAGTATAAATTTACATACACATATAAATGCAATTTGTTTGTATTTTGTCCAGGATTCTTACAGGTATGGGAACAAGAAAATAAACCTGTGAAGTTCCTTTCTTATAATGCCCTTGACAGGTTTTGGTAATGAACGTCGTAGTAGCCTTAAAATCTCTTATGAAATACTCTCTTTGATACAACATTTGTTTTATATATTTTTAAATTGTTAGAGAAAGCTCACTTGTGAAATTATCAAGGCATCGAGATCTCAGAAAACTTTTATAGAGTCATGTTCTTTAATAATTTAGAGCATTAATATAATCTTTTAAATTTAATCATGTTTTATAAAATTTTGGGGGGAATTAAAAAATCAGCAGCTCCATTGATACATAACTGACCTAAAATAATCTGTGCAAGTTGAACATGTACAATTCACTTATAGAAATGCATCCCTTGGAGCCATCAGCATAGTAAAGATGGTGAACATATCTGTCAGTACACCCAGAAGAATTCCTTTCTACCTTTCTGACAGCTGTACAGTTAATGTCAACTTACAGACTAGGCTTTGTGTAGCTCCTTCCTGCCCTCTACTTCTATCTTCTTTAACTTTTTCTTTATCATTTTATAGCTTTCCTTGTAAGGCAGGTTTCTCACTCTCAGCAGTAGTGATGTTTTACACTAGATGTTCCTGTGTGGTAGTGGTGAGAGAGGGGAATCTAGGCTGTGTAGCCAGGGGGTATGTACTAACATATGTGCCTCCACTTCCTAGATATCAGTAGCATTCCCAGTCAGAATGCCTGAGAACCATTCCTTCAAGACATTGTTAAGAGTTCTCTGTGTGATAAATTCCCCAAGACTAAGAAGTTGAGAATCACCCATACAGAGGTTTCACACTTCTTTGCTTTAAATTCATGTATTTGTTTTATAAAAATTTATTTTATCATTTGTGATAGTATTTATCAATAAATTTGATTTTTATGAATACAAGGATTCAACAATTTAGCAAACTTTATTTGTTAATGCTGGCAAATTTTTTTATGAATTTGAGGGAAATATGTGAGCTGACATTCTTTAGAGAAAAACTGATAAACAAATGTTCAGTAAACTGATGAAAAATTATTCAGCTTCATCCCCCATTAAAGAAATATACAATACAATTACTACCCAGAGAATAGCTAGTATACAAACAAACAAAAAGAATATATAGACAATATCAGATGTTGGGGAAGAAGTAATAGAAACTGAAATCTTGTATTGGTGGTGAATAGCTACTTTGAAAAATAGTTTGAAAAATTATTTTTACTAAAGTCGACCCCAAATTTAAACTACTTTGCTTATCTCCCATCAAAATCTTAAATATATTTACTAAAAGATATGAGAAAAATGTTATGCCCATATTGATCATCAAACCAAAACATAGTATCTCCTAAAATATCCATCAATAGCTTTATGGATGAATACATTTGGCACATAGGATTCCAGTGTTTGAATTTGCCACAGTGGGAATGGATGAACTACATCTACCTACAACAGTCTGAATAAATGTAACAAACATAATGGTGTTTAGTATAAAAACATAAATACTACATGATTATACTTTTGTAAAGGTCCTAAAGAGGCAAAAGTAGATAACTTTGGGATTAGTATCTCGGAGGGAGGACTTCTGAATGCAGTTAATGTTATGTTTCTTAACCTATTATTTCTTAATTAGTAAAATTTCAATTAAAATACATTATGCACCAGGAATGTAGCTTAGTGGGAGAATGTTTACCTAGCAAATATAAGCTCCAGGGTTCAGTCTCCAACACCCCAAATGCATGTTAACACACATGTAAACATTAAGGAAAATTACCATCTTCCTTCCTTTAATTGGTCTCTGCAGTGGACAGGCTGTTGTGTCACACAAGCAGCTAGGTTGGGTTCTTCCTGCTCCTCCCTGTTACGTCGCAGACACTTCCACTTCCTCAGCAGCTCCTCCAGCTCATGCCCCCCACCCCCCGAGTGTCAGCAGTCTCAGTCTTATTTGAAGACCAAGGCGAAACCACTGATAAAGTGTATTATTTCTCCTACTTGTGCCTTGTTTCTTTGTCACTCTAAAAAATCAACTAAGAAACTAATGGAGAATGTGTCGGTTTAAGAAATTATACTACAGTTGTAAGTAGGTACAACTGTACTTTCTTGACTAGAAAGAATTGTCCATAAAAAAGTTTTTTTAAACATGTATTTGTATTTATTTTATTTCTTTGTTCCTTTGGTGGATGTAGATTACTTTTTATTTTTGATGTCCATGACACACACATTTGTTTCCCTTTTTCTTTTTTTGGCCTTTATATATATAGATTTGATGAATATTTTCTCATTTAAACTTATTTGCCATATTCCTAAAACTTGCCTTCAAAATGTACATTATCTCCTCCCAAAATTCTTTTTTATTCTTCTCCCATGGTTTTTCAAAATGTTATTTGTAAGAACTACTTTTTATTCCTGTTAATTAGATTCAAAACCTTATGCTGGACTATCTGAATTCCCAATCCATTCACTTGTCAGTATAATGGTTATTATTTTGTTAAATCAAAACATTTTCCAATTATTGTGATAATGAATTGTAACACTGGTAACTAATTTTTAGAGAGTTTGAATTTGAAACACCATACTTCCTCTTTATCTTGGAATAAAATTGCATAGATTGCCAACTTGATTGTTTGCATGTAGATCATGCATTCTGTGATTGAGTGTGTGTGATATGATGACATCATGCCCATCGCTGAGCTGATAAGCTCTGTGGGTAACCCCTGAGAACTGGGGCTGCGTTGTCAGAGCAATTGATTCTCTAAAAATTCCTTTCCCATCTCACATGGTCACATTTCCAAGCTAGTCTTTTCTATTTCACTCAGCAATGCAGAACTTCTGTAAAAAAGATTTAAATTATATACATTCCTACAGTTGCTGGAAGGAACAACAATATAGTCATAAAATATGTAGTTCTTATGTTCTTACATTTTCATTCCATATGAAATTACTTCTACATACTTGCTTAATCTCTAGTTTAAAAATAATGTATTACTGTTTAGAAATTATTATTGCTTGCTACGATACAAAATGAAAAGGAAAATAAATAATGTTTTGACAAAACCTGAGAACTATTGGTGATATTACATTCACTACTGTTTTTGTGAAAATACTCATTTCAGTGTATGTTTTTCGTAGTGGCTATTCACAGAATTGAGTTTTGTCTTTTATCCACGTTATATATTTGTTCAAATAAGTAGTGACTGTAGAAATTCATCCTTTATTTGGAAAAAGAAGATGGACGATGGTATTTAATGGTTTCTTTCATTTAAGAGAGATTGTATTACAGTTTGAAAATCTAAGTGATTGTAGCCCCTGGTGTTTACAGTGACACACTTAAATAAGCCTTGACATTCATTAAAATTACTTGCTTCTGGCCTGAAAATAAAGATGAGATATGAAAGGATTTAGACTACTGGGGAAGGAGCCAGTCATTTAATAACGTTTTGTATTTCAGCCTACTCTCCTGTTTCACCTGTGTATTATTATGCTGGCTGGCAAAGTGTGATTCCTGTGACTGCTCCAAAACAAAAGCTCCTCTCATGTTCATTCCTAGTTTTTCTAAGAGACCTTTCTACTACCCCAATTACTGTAAGAGTACCAAGGAAAGACTTAATGAAACTGGAAATTTAACACAGCATTTTGCGTGTGTGTGTGTGTGTGTGTGTGTATTTTTTGGTGTTGTTTCCACTATACCTTCACCATGCTAGTCAATAATCCCAGAAAAATACAGTTTAAATGTTCTAACAATTTTTCTGTCATTTCATAGTCCACCAGAAGTGTTGGCACATGGTGGGTTAGTAGTTTGATGCCTTAGGTTGGTGGAATACCTGTTTCTTCTTTCTTCTTGCCCCATCTCCTGCAAAGATGTGCTTCTCACTTGCGTGAATGATTCTGGTACATCCCAGTCCTAGTGGAGGGTCAGGGGAGGGGAGGCAGGCAGGGCTGAAGTTACATTGTGGCTGTAATGTACAGTTACACTCATCCATGTTCACATTTGTGTATTGGGAGTTTAGATACAGGCCACAGTAACCTCAAGAAATCCCAGGACATAGCACCTCGATATAGCTCAGACTCAGAGGAGGTGTTTGTTACTATCCAAGAATGCACGGCAGAATGGAAACCAAGTCATCAACCACTGTCTTCACTGAATATTTAAAAGGGGCTGCCAACTCAAAACAGTTGTAGGGAAGGTGTAAGAAGCAGTAATTCTGTTCCAAAACACTTTTCTCATAAAATTCTCTTACTGTTTTTTAAATATCACAGGCAACATAAGTTTTCTGCATATATATTCTTAAAAATATTTAAATAAAGTATGGTCATGCAGTACATTTTCTAATAGTACAGTAAACATTAGATAAGACAGGGAATTTTTTATTAGTCAAGCCTGTGTGTTCCAGCATAAACATCTGTGCTGCCATGATGGAAATTAGGATACCAGGTCATTGCATGTCCACATCAAATGACTGAAATGTCAGAGCTGCTTCCTATAAAAGAAAATGTTGATTGAAATACCACAAGAGCTGGTAACGTCATGAAATAATTATTCCTGAGCAGCTTTTGTACAAGTTCTAAATATAATAAAATTCAATGGTTTCTCTAATTACAAACTTGGCACATAGTTAATTTAGTGTACCTTAAAACGTTGCAAAGCTATAGTGCTACACTTGTGTGTCTGATTATCATATGTGGCCATATGTCCAGTGAATCAGTTGGAAGGTGTAAGATATATGTCTTTCCTCTTTGACCAAGAAAGACCAGAAATATCAATTTTATTGTGAACTCTAGTACTCCACCCCCAAAACACACTCAAGTGACATTTCTGATTTTTAGAATGCTTTTCCCTTGAAAGTCATCATTACCTTTTGCTCTTTAATTTCTTTATGGAAACCAAGCATTCACACTCTGGTACATTTGTCCACCCCATATTTTGCTGTAGCACACCTTGAAGGTTTCATATTCCATTCAGTGTAGACAAGTCACAAGGTCACAGAATCATACTCGTAGTGAGCCTAGCCTTCCTAATTTCTTTCACCATGTTTACATTAACTCTTACTGGATCTAATCAATATCATTATTATTAATGTTATCACTATTATTATTATTAATAGTAGTAGTGTTATTATCACACTACCTGTGTTGCAGAACAGTGGTCTGGAAGAAACATTAAAGATCTATTTTAATTGTTTTCATCTTTTTATAAGAAGGACAAGCCACTGATGCTAGCCCCAAAATAAGCCCAGGGTATATCTTGGTGCTCTTGTAGTGCTCAGGAGAAGCCAGCATTTTTTTACTCCATCAGGGTTTCCTCTAAGTGAACTTCTTTTCTGCAGTGATGGTATTCCCTACAGCCATATGCTCTCCACCCTCTTTCCCCGCTTTTCTCACTCCTGGGTGTTGTTGTTATGTGAAGCTCAGTGAATCCAAACCCTTTGTCCAGTTTTGGAAGACTAGCTGAGCTACCAGTTGTGATTGATGAAATTATTCAACTGAATACAAGCTGAGAACTTTTCTTTGAAGTGGAAGAGAAAGGAATGAAGGACCAGGGTTCTTCCCATTGGTACAATGTCCCTCACTGTCTTTAGCCAGCCTCCTGCAGTAGGTGACTCAACACAGTGGACGTGAAGGTTCACCGAAGTCCTTCACATTCTAGTGTTCTCATGTTTCTCAGAGGGTCATTGCATTCACCCTTGGAGACAGAATGTCCTAACTCGCTTGTTGTGTGAATGTTTATAACCTTGCTGATAATTCTAAATTCTTTGTGTTTTCGGATATTGGTCCTTTGTTCTGGGGATGAGTCCCTGGGTTCAGTCCCTTTTACAAGGGAATAAAAAGCAAGCTCACAATAGGCCTCCACCTCCTGCCCTTGATTATCTCTGCTTATCCGTTTAATCTTTTTCAATGCCTTTTAGACAATTTGTACAGTTAGCTGAGTTTTCAGTCATCCCTCAAGCTGGAGGGAATAAATCCAGAACTGATTCCTAATTATTAAAGAAGTCAGTGTGATTGACATCTACATGTAATCGGTAGGATCGCTTCTCTTCGTGTGACTAATGATTTGTCACTAGTGATAATGTTTCTATTTTTATCTTTAGTTTCAGGAAGAATGAAAATTTTAAGTTAAATACCTTTGGCAAACACAAGGGTGATAAAATTCTTTTATTATTTAAAAATATAAAGATAACTTTTTAAATGGAACCTTAAAGAATCATAAGAAACAAATGGCAGGTAATCAAGAGGAAAAGACTAAAATGTGATTAGTGTAACAGAAGTGACCATGAGGGAGGGCTGTGAATTTGAGCACGTATTTATTTTAGAGGCTCTGGATAGTTCAAATAAAATACATACAAAAGACCTGTCTTTCTACCGGAATTATTTTGAATGTCAGAAATATCAAACATTTGAATAAAGTTTCTTCTTATAACCACTTCTTATTCAGGCTTTTCACAAAAAAAATTGAAAAGTCATTAAATTGAAGTTTATAATGACATATGAATTCAGGGCTACTAATGATAAAATAGATTTTAGGTTTGTATCTCTCTAGGGCTCTGACCTGCTGTATGCTAGTGTAAGGCAAATTTCCCATACAATGAGCAGTCAATCCCACAGCATATTCAGCATACAGGAGAGTGCTGTATCATGTTCACAGTAAAAGTTTCAGAGCTTTGCAATGAGATGAATGCTGAACATTGTGTAGTTGGTGTTTTGCAAACTTATCTGATCTTAAAATTCTTTATTTCCTTTTGAACACCTTTCGTAGTTTTTTTATAATTAAATCTATTTTGAGAAATGGGAAAGTAAAAGGACAACGATCTCCTATTTTGCTAATCCTCTAACCAACTGTGACATGAGTATTTAAAAAACAGGTGACATTCTTATTATGGAAAGTTGTATGCCTTAGAATTTTCATATGAGTGCTCATGAAGGTATGATTTAGGGGTGTGGTTAACATTTCATCATGAACATTTGAAGGATGATTGAGACTTGATGAAATTTGACCCATAAAGTGTTTTTTAAGTTGGCTTGTTATTAGTTTGCAGTCTTAACTTTTTCATGGTGTTTTGCTTTTTTGCAAATGAAATTTCTTTCTCCAGTGAACTGTACACTATCTTTGAAGTGGAAAATACCTGATGGATTACTTAGTGTAATATTCTTTGGTTATGGTAGTCTGATCTTGCTCAGATTGCAAGAAGTAGAGATCTGTTAGGAGAGGTGATTAGGTGGAAGAGTGTTAAGAATCCATTGAACCCTGTTCTTTTGAAGTAAATTTTAGAGTATCTTTGTTGGTCGCATAATATTTTTTTTTGTATTTAAATCTTATCTGTTTCTCCTATGCATGAAGGAGATCATTAACTGATTATCTTAAATCATACAATATCACCCTAGGACAGCTTTGTCTCTTGTCCCACAAGCTGTCACCTAATAGTAGGATTGATTTGTCTAAAACTAATGAACTATTTACTCGAAAATAGACATCACGTGGCCAGGTAGCACCAAGTCAGTAAGACACTAGGCTCTCTGACTGCAGTAGCTAATTTCAGAACAGAGTCCCTCCCAAATGTTGCTTTATTAGATGTCATGGTTACACAAGTTAAGAGTCACAAACATACTTGAGAATTCTGAGTTTGAAAGATTACAATAAATGATAATTAGTATAATTGTACTTTCATCTTATAATATTTTACTCATTTTGTTTGCTAGGTTGTGCATTTGGATCTTTACATTTATTATTTCTAATTCATATTAACAGCTTTGCAATTATTTTTTTTCCCCTTCTTGGCTGAGACAAAGATTGAAAACAAATGAGAAATTGCTAGTAAAAAACAAAAATTAAAAACTAATGAGAGCTGGATTATCTCCAGACAACCATAAAGATGCAGAATAAGAGATCGGAGACGAAATCTCTGACTCTAAAGCCGGCACTCTTTCTATTGTGACAGTCTAAGTTACTTCACTATGGGGACTAGAACAAAGTCTGTTGAATATTTCAGAAGGCTATTGATTTTTCTTTTCTTTCTTGGAGGGTATAAGAGGAGCTGGTGTATATGTAAGATTTAAATTGTGCCAGATTTAATAGAAGGAATGGTACCTTCTCCTTTCTGGATTGCCTGCAGCTGATTTAATTTGAAGGAGATACATTGTCCACACTTTGGAATGTTGTTTTGATAACCAGTAGGGAGAAGCCAGAATCTGTTGTTTCCTTTTTTCTCATTGGTTCTTTACATAGAAGAACTTCATGTATAGTTAATTCTCACTGTCTGTGTATTCTTTAGAAAAAGCATTTTTCTTTACATCCTCATAAAAGTATGTTTTGTGTGCGCTCATTAGAAAAGCTGAGAGGTCACATTATTGCCTGTCAATGAAACCATCCTGTGTGCTGCAAAATTAATTTCATTTAACAATATTTAATAAACTCCCACCTTATCACAATATGCAGATCCTTGCCAACCGGAGGGTACACCCTGCTCTTCATATTCTGGGTCTTTGATATTTTGACAGTACTGTACTATCTCCACTTACCCCTAGATACAGGTACATACATGGTCCCTTGGGTTGGCAACAGGTGATTTTGTTTCAGCACTAACAGCAATGCAATATAGCTGTGTTTTCTGTGATGCGTAATGCATTGCAGAAATGCTGCAGCTTAAAAGTAGCACATATTTAGTATATCTAGGGCTCAGGAGTTAGGTTAGTTCCCCAGGGTCCAGTGTCTGGGCGTAGTTAAGCACCATCATCTTTTCTGGGTCTGAAGAGGCTGAAACCACAGTGTGTATTCGTCCTCCATCGTAACTTGGAGCCGTCTTCCAAATTCTTTCGGGTGGAGGCAGAACTCAGGTCCTTCTGTCTAACGGGCCGCCCCTTTCTGTGGCGGTTTACTTGTGACTGGGTTGTGATGTCTTTTAATGTAATGTAACAGTCCCAGAGTGACAGCCTATCACCTTTCCGGTTTTCTGTCATCACAAAATCATAAGTCACAGATTCTCCCACACTCGATGGGAAAGGATTATATAAATTTGTGATACTGGGGCCCTAGAATAGTGTTATACCTAAGTTGTTGATAACTTCTCTAAACCAGTGTTTCCCAGTGCATTTTGTACATGTGTTTATTTAATCCTCACAAAACTCTACAAACTAAGTCATTTGTTAGTCGTAGTTTAGCAGTGATGATGTGGAAACATGGAGAGGTAAATCCTGGTGAGCTAAAACGTTCATCTAAAAAGAATTAAAGAGACAGTGGCCCCAACAACTCGATGCTACCAATTCCTTCAGCAGCCGTTTGCTTGCATTGGTCACTTTCCCTTCAAAGCATCATTCTGTAAGTCCCTTCTTAGAATTTTGGGGGTCACTGTTTCCTTTTCCTCTCTACTCCCTTCCTCTGTTTTCAGTTTTGGTGGCTCATTGCTCTCCACTCTTCATACATATTGGTGCAAAGAAACAATTGCCTCGAAGAGTCCTCCCTGCATGCAGAGGCACCTAGAATTTTCTCTCATTGTAACTTTTCTTTATAGTCCTTATCACAGTTTGTAACCTAACTTTATGAGACAAAGGTCACATCTTTGTTGAATGCTTCACATCTAACTCATAAACTCCTGGAGTAAAACAAATATCTACACACTCAATAAAGAAAACCACTTAGCATAAAGAAAAAGGTATCACTTGAAGAGGTCAAATCCTGCTTCACTAATTACCTACTCCCATGCTCTGAATGCACCCCACCCCCTTAGAGGTTAAAATAGTAGCCCATAGCCATGTAGTGGGGATCAGATCATTGAGGGCAAAGCCAGGAGCCAGCGGGTCCCTTCCACATGTGATAACATAGCAAGAAGCTACCATTTCCAAACCAGGCAGGAAAACCTCGCCATGCTCTGCATCTGCTGACTCCTTGGCCCTTGCCTACCTCCCAAACTAAAATTCAGTTGTTTATAAGCTGTTTGTAGCACGTTGTTGAAGCTGCCCAAACAAATTACGATACCTACTTTAGCCATTGCTAAAGTGGAGAGAGGAAGAAATTACTGGTTAACAGTTACATTGGGCATGATCCTGTGTATGGTGAAACTTTCATCTCTCATCCACATCTTTCCATGCTGAACATTACGTCTTGTGATTTCTCCCCTAGTGTTTAGCACTAAGTACAAAAGCTGCAGCTTGTAGTAGAAAGCAAAATTTAGGTCATAGATATTAAAAGATTACAAAGAATAAAGCAAAAGCATACCAGCACCCAGGTTTGGGGTTTTGCTTAACATCCATCTTTTGCTGGGTACTTTTCTGCCCCACTCTGGGTGCAGCCTCCAGGGAAACCAGAAGCTGGCTGTCCATTTTATAGTTCTTGGCACGGAAGAGATGCTTCGGAAATGTTTGTTAAAGAAATGAGTGACTAATAGATAGTCACTTAAACACAGCTGCTCAGTGTAATACAAATGGAAACAGTGACTCACTGATTCCCATTACATTTTAACATAGTCTTATTTTATCTATACAAGAATATGAGCTTTAGTTTCACTAAATAAAATACTAGTGTTGTGTTTCATGGATGAGGGCATTGGAAGTGTACCCCCCCCAGAAGGAGCATCAATAAAAATACAATTCTGTGGTAATAAGAGCTGTTGCTTTTTAAGACATGTACACCTTGTTTTTTGAGACTGAACCCAAGGCCTTCACTATCTATACACCATCCAGATTTAATAAAAGCTCATAAGAAGACAGGGTCTTGCAAAGTCACTAAGTTGCCCAAGTAGGGCTTGGACTCACCTTCTTCTTGCCTCAGGAAATATGCACACTTTAGTATTCATTAAAACTTGATCAACACTTCTTATCTGCCTTTGAGTTGTTTTGAAAATAGCACTTCTAATAAAGGCTGATTAGTTTGTCCAAAGGTATGGCCAAGGGCTCTCCACCAATCTGTCCAGGAGTAGAAGCACTGTGAACATCACAGTGTAGAGTACATCTCTAATTTTAGTTTAAACCTCAACCTGCCCATGCCTTTATTCTGCGTTGAGGTCCACTGACTTCATGTATTGTCACTGATTTCAGCATGGGCTTCATTCCTTTTGAAATGGTACTAAAGCTTTGGAAAAATGATAGCATTTTGAATAATAATTCCTCTTTTTTGAAATCTGAAAACAATGGTTTTAAGGAAAGTTGTCAGGATAGCAAAATATAGAATAATGTCATTGGACATTACTGTGTTTTTTTAATTTTATCTTTATTGGTACATTAAATATACACATAATGATTGCACTCCATAATGGGGATTTGTACCAGTATAAGACACAACTTAATTCTCATTTTTTCCCATAGCCCTACCCACCCTACCACCCCCCGCCCTGCGTATACATAAAATTTGTTTCCTTACTTTTTTGTTACAATCTCAACATTTTCCCCCTTCACCCTATTTTGCATTGAGCATTTTCTATTTCACAATATATAACATACAATGCTAGGACTCATTTACATCTTTATTTTATCATACCAGAGAAAAAATAAGATATGTACCTATCTGTGCCCTATTTATTTCACTTATGAGGATATCCTCAAGGTATGGACATTACTGTTTTAATAAGAATTTTTATATTTATAAATTTTAATGTCATATCTTATTAATTTTAGTAATGTTTTGTGAAAGCTTAACAGAAACAGTTTTAGTCAAATAGTGGGATAATTTATAAATTGCATTTTTGGATAAAAATATATGAAATGTAGAATGTGTATCCATGGTACACATTATCTGTAAGTTTATGCAAATGTATTCCAGAAATAGATATGGTAGGGCCGGGGATTTAGCTCAGTGGTTCTGACACCTGTCTTGCAAGCTCAAGGACCCGGGTTCGATCCTCAGTAACCACATACAATACTGGGCATAGAGACTCACACCCAGCAGGAACCAGTACCACATACCACAGTGCCGGGCGTGGTGGCTCACGCCTGTAATCCTAGCACTCGGGAGGCAGAGGCAGGAGGATTGCTGTGATGTGAGTTTGAGGCTGAGCTCAGGGCCAGCCTGAACTACAAAGTGAGACCCTGTCTCAAAAAACCTTAAAAAAAAAAAAAAAAGAGAGATGATAGAAATTTATGTACACAGATGTGTGTGATACTTTGATGGAGGCCATAATTGTTTCTCATAAGACTACATACTATTATGCCATCATAGTGTATTAATTTTCAGTCCGTTTGCACTTAACGTGTTCAGAAATCTCATTTCTTGATTATTATTATTATTGTTTTTCTTTCTAGTACTGGGGATCAAATTCAGGACACTCGTGAGGCAGGCCCTGGAGCCACCGAGCTAAATCCCTGGCTCATAATTAGGTCTTACCATATGTTTCTCCTGCCAACTCCTTGACCTGAAGAACTTCATACTGGTTAACAGTTATTGGGCGTGATCCTGTGTATGGTGGAAGCTGCATCTTCCCAATCTGAACGTTGTACCTTACGATTAATTCCCTAGCACTTAGCACTAAGCACAAAAGCTTGTAGCAGGAAGAAATCAGCTCAGCTTAGAAAAGAGGCTTTTATTATGAAAATCAGCTTTAAAACTCTGTCAAAACAATTATGACACAAAAAGCCTTCCACTTCCATCTACATGTTGATTTTTTCATAATATTTTCTCTCTGAAATTTTCCTTTTGTTCATTTTTTAGCTTGATTCCATGCATATTTTTGAAGTTAAGAATGGAAACTAAGTACTTTTGCTCTAATCTCCATTTAACTGGAAATAATCTTGCTTACATATAAAATTATATAATTTAAAGTTGTTCTACAAATACTAATTTTAAAGAGAGTAATAAATAATAATATTTACTGCAGCGGGACTTGAACTTGAATTCACTAAGCTTAGTGATTAAGGTGTATTATACCATCTTTTATCATTTTTACTCTTTATTTGAATATTTCATTCTATTTTATGAAAATTACTCTGTGTATAGATCTTCAGAATGTTCATTGATTGCTAAATCAGAATTTTGTGTATAACACAAACAAGTTTACTCAAGGTTTATCTCACTTAACAGCTTTTGACACTGATTTTCTGACAACTTTTAATATATTATTTCTATTCTGTGTTCTCTAAGAGGATAATTTTTCTCTTAAGAAGAGTACATAGCTCAAAAGTTTGAAATATACTAGATAATCCATAGAGCTTTAAAAAATTATAGCATACTAGAGAATGTTTACAGCAAAGAAAACTATATTTAATAGACACAAGCAATATTTATTGAAGAATAAAATTCCTTTAGATAGGCTTACCTTTTCAATCACCTGTTAAAATATGTATCTTGCAAAGCACAGTATAGCTGCAAGGAGGAAGTTACTATAATTCTGGAAATTTGTCTCAAAATTACTTGTATAACAGTCTGTAGTACACTGTTAATCTCATTTTTTAATGATACTGTGTCTTTTGGCAGCCTTCTTTCATTTCTGTGACTATCTTCATGTCTTTTCTAAAGAATACACTTTTCTCTTGTGGATAAAACTTGCACATGCAGAGTCTCCTGAACCGTCTGAATTATACTCGGTGGTTAAGTAAAATTTGAACAGTTGCAGTAGAGAGAGAGGAAGTGGCCTGGCTGTAATCCATAACGATGTGTGGACCATAAGGCTGCTGGGTTCTTGATCATGCCAGTGTAAGGCTCAGTAACACCTTGTAGTTAGTATGTTCTTTACTCTTTCAATACTGAAGCAGATTCCTGCTTAGTCACTACTATGTGGGTTGCTTTGCTCTAAAGGCCCTATTGATTTTTTTTTTTTTTTTTTTTTACTGGACACAACTGCTAACACAGTGTACTGCAGCTACGTAGACATAAATGGCCTAATAGACATCAGCACATGCTTATAATAGAGACTTTTCCATAAATCCTTTCACTGCTTGCATTTAGGATGCCACTAGCTCTGATTTTCCCTCCACCTCTGGCTGTTCTGCTGTCTTCCTCATAGGATCCTCTTCTTTGTATTTCTTCTCCATCAGCAGTCTTCAGGGGTCTGCTTTATGTCATCTTCTCTAGGTAAATATTCCTTGGGCATTTTCATCTATACCTCTGTTGGGAATAATTACTGATCATGTTTTTCTCCTTTGCTGTTGTGCATCTTGCCTCTATCCTCAGTTACTAACTAGGCACCTTTGTCTGGATGCCTTCAGGATACACAAGTCACAATATCCAACACCAACCCCATTATTTCTTGGTTTTAGCTACTGTTCTTCCTCATGGCTTTTTCTGTCCTGATGTCTGCTACCAGCATCTACCCTGTTATATAAACCTTACTTTTGCAAATCATCTTTTACATCTTTGTCTCATTTACCACCCACACACATGCTCACTTAGTGCCGTTGATTCGAGTTCCTGGATCTTTCTTGGAGGCTTTGCTTCCTCTTCTTTTCTCACTGTCTACATAACCTCAAGACTGTTTTATAATTTTTAAAAATTATTATTATTATTTTTGTACCAGGGATCAAACTCAGGACCTTGAGCTTGCCAGCAAGCTTGTCTCCTGGTGTTCTCAGAATGCTTCAGAACAAGAAGCCCCATTTATACTCGGGCCTTTGTCTGTGATGTTTCCTATACCACCATGAGGACAGTACACCTAACTACAGACAAAGTAATTATGATCAGCAGCTCAGCTTTAAGTGTACATAACCAAACCTCTTTCTTCCTGAGTCATCTTCTCTTTGGTCAAAAATTGCATACTTTTAAGTTCCAGAACCCCCTATCTACTTTGTTTTCCTGGGGGCGATTGCTTTCATAACACGCCATTTGTTTAGTCCAGCTGTCTCAGTCTGTGGATTATAATGAGTCCCTGACCATTCTTACCACCAAGCTCTTGTCCATATTTTCCTGGATTATTGCAACCACTTACAAGTCTCTATTTTTTTAGAGCTTCCAGTGTGGTAGCACTGGCCACCTGTGACTGTTACTAGAAGTATGAATTGAGATGCGCTATAAAAATGCAGGTTTGGGGCTGGGGATATAGCTCAGTGGTTCTAGCGCCTGTCTTGCAAGCTCAAGGACCCAGGTTCAATCGCCAGTAACCACATAACAATACTGGGTGTGGAGACTCACACCCAGAAGCAACCAGTACCACATATCACAGTGCCGGGCGTGGTCGCTCATGCCTGTAATCCCAGCACTCGGGAGGCAGAGGCAGGAGGATTGCTGTGATGTGAGTTGGAGGCTGAGCTCAGGGCCAGCCTGAACCACAAAGCGAGACCCTGTCTCAAAAAACCTTAAAAAAAAAAAAAAATGCAGGTTTGATATTGCAGAATTAGTATTCAAAGGAAATAACTGTCTCATAAAGTATTCTATATGGGTTACATATTGAGATAATAGCATTTTGGATAGATTGAATTAAATGAAAAGTATTATTGGAATTAATTTCATATTTCTTCAGACTTTTTTAAATGCAGTTACTACAAAAATTGAAATCATACATGTGACTCATGTTTTATTGCTAGTTGACAGTTCCGTCCTAAAGTCTTACCAAACACAGAAGTTAGAGATACCTTTTGAAATACCAGATTTTGTCATTCTTTTGGCCAGATCCCTCAGGGCTTTCTGCTCCCTCAGGGAAGAAGCCAGACTGTCCGGAGGGCTACAGGGCCCAGTAGACCTGTGCACTCTCCAGTCTTCCTCCTGCTGTCTGCTACTCAGCAGTTCTAGGACCTGCTGAAACCCCACCTGGGGCCTTCCCTGTATGCTCCTGCAGCTAAGCCAATGCGTTTCCAGGTAGCTCTATGGCCTGCCTTCTCACCCAGATGCCTGCTCCAGCAGCCTTGATGATAGTATTAGGGAGGCCCATTCAGCATCCTGCCCACATCAGCATCCCACTTCCCTAAACACACTAACAAGAATCTTTTCATCAGGTTTTGACTTTACTTTGAGAAACTTCCAGTGAAATCCAACTTATTCGTATTTGTGGATATATCAATGTTATTTATCCATTTTCTAACCCAGCACATTTCTCTCTGTTCCTGTAATTATATCATGCATTTGAAGTCAATTGTAAGAGACAAAATAAGAAAGGAAATGATAATGAATTTAGCGTGAGTTTTAAGGACCACTCTTAAGTGTAACTATTTTCTTGTAGTAAATTAACATTGCTCCAACTTCAAACATTGAATGCTACCCGAACAACAGCATTTGTTTAACCCTTTGAATGCCATGTGATAGTCACCCTATAAAATGTGCATTAATGTAATCACTAGCAAATGCAAATGATAGACTTCTCAGAGGGAGCAATTATTTTGGTTGGAGTTTTACTCTGGTTAATTTAAAGGGAAGCATAATTTATCAATAGTTTACCTAGACACCTCATTACAGTTCAGTGGGTTTTTTTTAGAATGAATGTTTCTATTGTGGGTAATGAAAAATACAGGAATTTATAGCTCAGCAATAAATATAGACCTTTCAGAAATGTTTATTGTTCTAGTTCATTAAAATGCTGTATCTTTTACACAGTATTTCTTAAAGGCCATAAAATTAATAGTGTATTTAAAAAGTTTTATTGGTATGTATTTTCTAAGACTCATTTAAGCCCTAGTGTTTAATTGTGCTGTCTCATATTGGCTAGGAATCTGGCAGTTCATATTATTTTTCTGTTTCAAAAGAAAAACATTTCCCTGCAGAGCTATCTTACTTGTTCTTGAATGTGATTTTATCACACCGCTTTACATCTTTATGTGCTTTAACCTTGAGAATCTGTCAGAGCTAATATGGATCTACTATTTCTTTATATTTTAAAATTATGCCAAAATATTAATTAGTAACTTATCAAGTCCCTGGCTTGACAGGATACATGAAACTAAAATTATCTGTATCAGCTACCACAGCTAAATTTTAAATGTTTCACTAACCAAAGCAGTGACAGTGCAGTAAACTTTTATAGAGTATTGAAGAGACAGTAAGCACTGCATGGAGTACAGGGGCCCAATAGGCTCTGTACATGTCCTCAAATACAGAATAATTCTGACTTTTGCCACTGCAACATGTATGTGTATACTCTAGAGTCTACAAGTTCCTTTACCTTGTAAGAGAACTTAACCTCTCCCTACTAGTTGTGATTAGTCTTAGACTAAGAGGATATATATTTGGAATGTGTTTTCAGAAAAATTAAACTGCTTAGAGGCTTATTCAAATGACTGTCTTGTTCCCAGCTGTATTGTCTTTGGTAGGCCTTCCTGATAACTTTTTGATGACTTGTACACAAAGGTAGCCATCGTTTTCTTCTCTTTCCTCTCCCAAAGTCATCTTGGACAATTTCAATATTTCCTGAAGTATTCTTCTTATGCCTCCTCAATCCTGAAGACGTTCGTCCAATCTTTGAGTGTCTCTCAGAATTGCTTTTTTCATCTTTTACAGAAATATTTCAATACCATTTCTAAAGCAGCTGCAGACATTTCTTTTTCTTGCCCTTTCTTTGAAAAGTCATCTTTTCAAGCAAAAGTCTTTGTAGACTTTTCTTAGGCTTCGTCATTTTGAATACTTTTGTATTACTGAGCAAGGTCCTCCATAGCTTTTCTTTCAGGTAGCTCACATTGAAAAAGATAACAAAATGTGGAGATAAATTAAAGATAAACTTTGGCCTTGAAAGCCAGTAATCTAAGGCCTTGTGTTTACTGTGATACATGTACTCCCAGGTAGAGATTCTAACTCAAACTCTCCAGCTGAGATGTCTTACTTAGGATCTTGCTTGGTGCTTCTCTTCCCAAAGTAGATTCTGGACAAATACTGAAGGACTATTCAGAAGCAGAGGCCAGAGATTTAACAGTATGACACAGTAAGATGACTAGGACTCACTGCAACTGAGGCCCCTTAGAGAAAATGTGTAGCAGGAGCAACAGAAGTATCCCACAGAATAATAGGAGAATGGGTCCTTTCCCACACTTGGTCTCCTATGGTTTTTTTCATTGTTCCCAGAAGTACCTGAGGGTACCTCAGAGCCATCTGTGCTGTGGAAATTCTAGAACTTTGTAGGCCTGAGTGAGACAATTGAGTTGACCTATCTGCCCAAATGCTCTGCACTGGATAGGTTATGGGATACAGAATTACACTGCCTGACACTCCCTAACATCTGTCCTTCTCAGATCTTCCTTGTGCGTCCCAGGAAGGCCACTTTGTTACTAATTGTTTGTGGAGTAGCTGGTCATGAGGCATTGGGAAGGGGAGTAAAAACTCTCCCAAACAGGATCTAAGCCAGAGGGTTAGTGGGCAGACCACAGGCTAGTTTTAAACTGGCTTTACAGCAGTGTTTGCAGCCCTTTATTTCTTTCCATTGAGTAGCACTTCTGCTATTTTCTGATGGAGTGACCCAGACCACCATTTCTGAGGAGTCTGAAGCTTTGGCTATGTTACCCTTCCGGATGTCAGTGCTGTGAGCTTCAACCTATTTCACCAGGCATGGAACCTCCAAGAGATGTCCATTGAATCCCCAAAGTTCCCAGGATCCTCTTGTCGCAGCAGTTTTATTTCTTCATGATGGTTAAGAATGATTATCCCCCTTGTCTTCTAACTTTTCTTTCTGGTCCTGCAACATGAAAAAATACAAAGTAACCACACAAAGCTGAGGTACAATGCAGTACTTACCTTGTCTTCTAATATTTATCAATCTATTCTGTTATTTTTAATAGTCACACTTGAGATAGGACTTGTAATTGATATCTAATGGGTAGAAGTCAAGGATGCTAATGAGAACCTATAATTCACAGGGCATACACATATTTACAATGGGGTTATTTGACTACAAATGATTATGATGCTAATATTAAGGAATTCTGCCCAAGTAGAAGCAGTTATGCCACCAGAAAGTTTAGATTTCTAATTCCACACAGTCCAAAGATCCACAGTGTATAATTGGTTCCCTGGGACTTACAGTACAAAGGCTAACTCCACCCACTGGTTACCAGACCATGTATTCCAGCTGCTGGAATATATCACCAAATAGCATTTGTTGGTTTATAACACATAAGCAGTATTCTAGAGGAAAGTGTACGAGAGTTATCCAAAGTATGGGAAAACTGGAACATTTCCCTCATGTATTGAGGCTGTGGCAAGGCCATAAGGTAGGACCCTGGCATGATGACACAAACGTATATTGTAGCCATGTTGCACCCAGGAAGGTAGAAGGATACATGTGAACAGGCAGCTGTTCTCTGTGGAGAATATTCAGAATATAAGCACCGGGCCTTTTCCTTTATTTCTACTGTACTGGCAGCATCCTCCAAATGCCAGGCACATAGGTTCCTACAGCTGGCTTAGTAAGTACCTGTTGAATAAAGATAAAACAGAATAAATAAATAATGAACGAATGAATAGAATCTTTCCTGAAATCTTCCCAGTGTATTGAATATTTTAGTGTGGTTACTGGTTTTTTGTCTGGTGAAAAACCAAAGGACCTCAACTCTGTAGCCTCCCTGTAGATGTTACACTGTCAGTGATTAGAGCATCTCCAACTGGTTCCTATTGCCTCATTTCTCTAGGTTTTATTGGCCATAGTCCCATTTGGAGTGGACAGTATAATATCTACGGATTCAGTATTCCCCTCTGCTCTTGAGTAATGATGTAGCTGACATGTTCTTGAAATCATTGAGTTAAACCTCAGCAGGGTCATATCTCCATGAGAAAAGGTGAAGTGTGGAGGAAATAATGAACCAAAATGTGGGGTTGAAAAAATATATGTTCAGTTCATAGCATCTAGACGAAGAGAAAATCATTGAAAAGTAGTTTGTGCCACAGTTTGACAGGCCTTTAAGTGTCAGATTAAAGGATCCTGATGAAGTAGGTGGCCGCTGACAGTACAGTGTGTGGTTCAGGCTCTAACCTTGCTGTTTAAATCCCATCCATCCCTTGGCCCTGTACTAATTACTTCTCTTGAATTGAGTTTTTCTGACCAGTTCTGTCCACTTAGATAATCTCCCCCCTGGCTTTTATTTTTTTATTTATTTATTTTTTTAAAATTTTTAATCTTTATTGGTACATTACATATTTTCATTGTGATTGCACTCCATAATGGGGATTTGTACCAGTATAAGACACAACTTAATTCTCATGTTTTCCTATAGCCCTACCCACCCTACTGCCCCCCCATATACATAAAATTTGTTTCCTTACTTTTTTGTCACAATCTCATCGTTTTTCCCCTTTCACCCTATTTTACATTGAGCATTTTCTATTTCACAATATATAACATACAATTCTAGGACTCGTTTACATCTTTATTTTTTCATACCAGAGAAAAGATGCGATATGTACCTATCTGTGACCTATTTAGGAGGATATCCTCAACCCTGGCTTTTATTTTTGACACATTTGAATTCCCAGTTGCCTGATGCTTGGTGATGTTTACCTTGTTTATGTTTTTATCTCACTCCGCAGTGGCACAAGAAGCCCATCAAAGACAATATTCTAATTATTTCAGTGCTGAGAAAGCATAATAAATACAGTTTTTATGTTACTCTAAAACACACACACAAGGCTCAGTACTATTAAGTTTTGCTTCCTTTTACACACCTTTGCTTTGAATTATTCCTGATGGAATCTTGTCTTTTTTGGCTTATTTTCTAGATGGGAAGTGATGGAATTTTACGCCTCAGCACTTCAGCTCTAAATAATGAATTCTTTGCATATGCAGCACAAGGGTGGAAACAGCGACTGTCAGAAGGTAAATTTCAGTTTTCAGTGTTTTGTTTTATGTGTTGAAGTACATGCCCTCTACCAAGCTTTGCACCTTTTTCTGATTTCCAAGTTTTTGTCCCGCTACAATATAATGTAATCAAAACTCAAATGACTCTCTTGATGTACGTATAATTTTGCTGCCAGATATTGTTTTTGAAGAAAGCATGATACTATCTAGGACATAATAAAAATTCGGATGCAGCATCATTTTTCTTTGAAGGAATTTTAATTGCACTACTTGGTCTATTATCTGCTCTAAGTGTCCTGGAGACTAAGGAAACTGGTTTTAATACTTTTTTTTTCCCTCCAAAAGCCATCATATCGTCCTTTTACTCCTCTACTCACCAAATTTCTTGAAAGTCTAAAAGCATTTAGTGTAGCTCCATCTTTATTTTTCCACTGAGCTGATGATGCTGCTGTCCACATGTGACATCGTGTGAGAGAAGACAAGTGCTTTCATAGACAACTCCAGTTTCCTCCTCTTGTTCCATATGCCACCCGGTCTTTCTCTGGTTCCCCCTTTTATGTTTTATCCTATTTTTTATGAAATTGTCTACCATAGGCATTGATAGTGCGTCCTGAGTCACTTCACGGGAGGGACTGTGGTTCTGACAGCCCTTCTGCGGCTCCCTCTGGAGCACCTGTTGCTCCCTTAGATAAGAAACACTTGTACTCTTTTCTTTTCTAACCATGTGTATTCATCTTGATTTAAGTGTTGCCCACATGCCAAGAACTTCCAACTCTGTCTCTCACTCTCTTCTCCTGATCCATAATTGGGTCTCACTCACTGCTCAAGATCAAAATACTCAACATAAAATTCACTGTTTTTCATATCTTCTCTTCCTTGTGCTTTTTCTGTACTGTCACCTCGGTCCCCAAGTAGTGTTGCTGAACTGATTCCTTTATCTCATCCTGAATAATTAACAAATTACATCTGATTCCTTTTCAGCATCCCCTGCTACCAGCCCTGTATAGTCTGTGTCCTCCCCAGGGCCCCCAGCTGGAACCCCAGTGCCTTCACCATATTGTCTGCTTTATCTTTCTAAGCTGTTTGTTTGGTCACATCTGTCCCTCATTGAATGCACCAGGACCTTCTTTTATCTACCATTGGAAGATATAGAAACCTATGTGGTTCACACATGTACTGTGTGTACTGTGTTCACACATGTACTTCACACATGTACTTTTCTTTCCCGTTTGATTCATCCTATGTTCTTATAGTTGGCCTCTGGCAAGGGTGTAAATATAAATCTTCTTATCTCTGTGCCTTGTTATTTAATCACTTTATGAAAGCTTGATCATCCTTGAAAAGCTGACTCAACTCATATATGGAACCCTCCTTAATTCACTTAGGCAAAATGAAGTGCTTTTCCATCTATACTTTTATTACATATATTATTATAGCCTAAATGGTGCTCTTGACATTATTGCATAAGTCATGATATGCCTTTACGCCATCAGACTGATTACCCTAAGGACAGTGAGTAACTAACTGCACACTGCCCTGGGCAGCCCATGGCACATGGTACATTCACTAAGTGTGTGAGGGTTCATCTAAGACAAAATGACTATTTGAGTGATATTCATAAAAAATAGAAATGCTATCATCACTCCTCTTTTATTTTCAACATCCATAACAGTATAAAGAAATGAGTTAATTACATGTCTTTTTTATTAATTGGGAAACAATGTGATCACTTTTACTCAATATATTACCATTTTTTTCGAAGGAGAGTTTACTCCCGAAATGCAATTACGAATAAGGCAAGAAATTGAAAAGGAAAAGAAAACAGAACCTTGGAAAGAAAAATTCTTTGAGAGGTTTTATGGAGAAAAGTAAGTACTAGAACATTTTTTCTCATTTCTCTTAGAAGGAAATGAAAATGTGATTCTCTGCTTCACATAGCACACTCATATGCTATAAAATTTAATAAACCTGTGATAAAAGCCAATACTCCCTCAGTGTAAGAAATTGCAAGTAAAATTACAGTGGCCTATCACCACTTAAATTTTTAAAAATGCATTTTCAAGGATTTATAACTCTTTCATGAAAATTCATTTTGGACTGAAATAGCACATGAAATCCTATAGAAGATAATTTGGGCTTTTACAAGAGGATTTTAGTACAATTCTTTTAGTTTTTATCCAAGTATTTTCATTAATGAATTCTTTAAAGATAAGAATTTTTAGTATGCATTCAATTCTCATTTTTGAATAACGTCTTTAAACTTGGAGGGGCTTTTTTTGTATTCTAGAGAGTACCTCTCTGGGAAACAGCTGGTAATTTTTTTTTTCCATGTTGTTGGTTGTCTTTTCACTCTGTCGGTGGTTACTGCCGTGCAGAAGCTTTTTAATAGGATGAGATACCATTTGTTGATTTCTTTTGCTAGTTCTCATGCTATGAACATTTTGTTCATAAAATCTTTCCCAAGGCCAATGTCTCGAAGAAATTTACCTAATCTGTTCTGCAGCAGGATTAGTGTTTCTGTTTTAATATTTAGATCTCTAATGCACTTTGATTTTACTTTAGTGAATGGTGACAGAGATAGATCTAGCTTTAGCCTTTGGCAAGTTAAAGTCCAGTTTTTCTAGCACCATTTGTTAAAGAGATTATTTTTCTTCCACTGAAGATACTTGGCTATTTTGTCAAAGTAGAGGTAGCTTATTTTATCTAGAGTTGTTTCTGGATCTTCTATTCTATTCCACTGATGTTTGGATCTGTTACTTTGCCAGTACCATGCTGTTTTTATCACACTCACATTGTACTATAGTTTCAAGTTAGGAATCATGATACCCCCTGCCATGTCCTTGTTGCCTTGAATTACTTTTCCTACTCTAGGTGTTTTGCATTTCCAGGTAAATTTTTGGATTATTTTCTCTAACTTTCTGAAATTTCCTGTTGGGATTTCAATTAGGATTGCATTGAATCAATATCATAGTTGTGGGAGTATGGCCATTTTGACAATATTGATTCTTCCTACTTAGAAATAAGGGATGTCTTGCCATTTTCTGATATCCTCTTCGGTCTCCTTTTTCAGAGTGCTATAGTTTTCAAAGTAGAGTCTTTCACCTCCTTTGTTAGATTGATTCCTAGATATTTCATTTTTTTGGATGCTATTGTGAAAGGAATTGATTCCCCAATTTCTCTCTTAATGAGTCTATTATTTGTGTATAAAAAGACTATTGATTTTTGAACATTGACCTTGCATCCAGCTACACTACTAAATTTGGTGATTAAGTCTGTCTTTCGGTTGACTTTTTAAGATTCTTTTATATAGAGTGTCGTGTCATCTGCAAATAATGAGAGCTTAACTTCTTCTTTTCTTTATTTCTTTTATTTCTTTCTCTTGTCTAATATTTCCAAAACTATATTGAACAAGAGTGGTGATAGTGGACATCTTTTTCTTGTTCCTAATCTTAGTGTGAAATGTTTCAGTTTTTGACAAATTAGGATGATGCTGGCTGTTGGATTTTTGTTAACAGCTTTTATTAGGTAGAGATAAAGTCCATCTGTTCTGATTTTCTGTAGGGTTTTGATCATGAATGGGTGTTAGATTTTTTCAAAAATCCAGTGCACACTTTTTCTGCATCTGTTGAAATGATCAGATGTTTTTTTTCATTGACTCTGTTAATATAATGTATTATATGCATTGATTTACATACATTGAACCAGCAGCCTTGCAAGCCTGGGATGAAGCCAACTTTGTCAGGGTGTATGTTCTTCTTTATGATCCTCTGCATTCTGTTTGCCAGTATCTCACTGAGGAATTTTTACATCTATATTCACTAGAGAGATTGGCCTATAGTTCCCTTTCTTGGTTAAGTCTTTCTCTGCTTTTGGAATCAAGGTAATATTTGCTTCGAGGAATGAATTTGGGACTCTCGTGTCTGTTTTAATTTCATTAATGAGTTTAAAAAGTAGTATCATTAACTCTTCTCTATATGTCTTATAGAATTCAGCAGTGAATTGGGACCAAGACTTTTTTTGTGTTGATAGGCTTTAAATTACTTTTTCAAATTTATTGATTGATATTGAGATGTTTGGCATTTTTATATCTTCTTTGTCCAACTTGAGAAGTTCATATGTGTCTAGGAATCTGTCCATTTCTTCTGTTTTCCATCTTATTGGAATACAGGTTTTTGAGTAGGTGTTAACCTTTGGATTTCTGCTGGATCTGTTGTGGTTTTGCCCTTTTCATTCATAATTGCATGATTTGGGTTCATTCCTTTCTTTGCTTTATGAGGTTGGCTAAGGATTTATCCAATTTTGTTTATTATTTCAAAGATCCAACTCTTCTGTTCATTGATTGTTTTTGTTGTTGTTTTCTTAGTCTTCATTACATTTAATTTTCTTCTGATCCTTGTAATTTCCTCCATTGTATGAGCTTTGGGTTTGTATTGTTCTTTTTCTAGAAAGTTGAAGTTCAACAATAGACTGTTTATTTGAGCTTGTTCTGTTTTCCAAGTGTGGGCATTCACTGCTATAAATTTTCCTCATAGCCTGCTTTCATTGTATCCCATAGATTCCTGTATATTGTACTAGCATTATCGTTTCATTGTGAAACTATATAATTTCTTCTGTTACTCATTGCTTATTCAGTAGAGTGGTGTTCAACTTCCATGAGTTTATAAAGTTCTTGAAATTTCTTTCACTATTGATCTCTAATTTCAGACCACTGTGGTCTAGTAATATATAGGGGATGACTTCAGTTCCTTTGCCTTTACTTAAACAAAGTCTATGAATTAACAACTGCTTTATTTTGGAGAATGACCCATGTGCAACAGAGAAGAATGTGTATTGCGATTTTTGGGGGGTATAGTATTATGTCATCTATTAAGTCCATTTGTTTAAAAGTTTGGTTCAATTCTAGTATTTCATTATTGATTATTTTTGTCCAGTTGATCCATCTGCTTATTAGAGTAGGGTGTTGAGGTCTCCCACTACTATTGTATTAGTCCTTACTTGGCTTTTCATGTCCATTAATATTTGTTTTATATAGTTGGGTACACTAACATTTGGTGCATATATATTTATGATTGTCGTTGTTCACTCTTGGATTGTTCCCATATGAAAATGTAGTGACCTTCTTTATCTCTTTTAATTAGTTCTGGTTTGAAGTTGACTTTGTCTGCAAATAAGATAACTACTCCAACTTTTTGCTGTTTCCTGTCATGTGGAAATTTTTTTCCATCTTTTAACTTCCAGTCTGTGGACTTCTTTTTCAATTAAGTGTGTTTCTTGAGTAAACATATTGTTGGATCTTTCTTTTTGATCCATTCTGCCAGTCTATTTTTTTTTTTAAATTGGCAAATTGAGGCTACTAACATTGATAGTTATAATTGATATGTGTTAACTTGTACTTGTCATGATACTTTTCTGTAGTTGGTTCTTTTATTACCCCACCCCCCATGCCATTTAATTTCTTTTCTTGTCTAGTGGCTTCATTCTGTTAGGTCTCATGGAGTTGTGAGCCTCACTGTCTTTCTCTAGGGTATTGTTTAGAATTTTTTGTAATGCAGGTTTAGTATTCATGAAGTTTCTCAGATGTTCTGTGTCATGGAAATATCTCAAAACATAGCTTTGCAGGATACAACAGTTTAGTGTGGAGATGTTTTGTTTTGGTTTGGTTTCTTTTCTTTTAGGGCTTAAACTATTTTACTCCAGGCTCTCCTTGATTTGAGAGTTTGTGTTGAACAGTCTGCAGTAATCCTGATGGGCTTTCCTTTATATGTGATCTGTTCCTTTTCTCTTACCTCCTTTCAATATTTCTTTCTTCTGCTGAGATTATGGTATTGTGACTGTTACATGACTTAGTATGAATTTAAAAAAAAAATGAGAGTCCTCTATACTTCACTTATCTGTATTTCAAATTCTTTCCTCTTGCTTGGGAAGTTTTCTGCCTTTGCATCTATGAACAGTTTTTTTTGTTTTGTTTTGTTTTATGTCATTTGCACTTGCTCCTCGTTGACTTCAGTCAGTCTTAAATTCTTTTTTGCATCATCTAGAAGCTGCTGCATTGATTTCTCATGACTCCTTACTATTTTTAAGAAATCTTTCCTTTCCTGGTCACTAACTGCAATCCTGTCTTCTATCTCTGAAATTCTGTCTTTGGATTCATTAGCTATACTGTATAGGCTTTTAATAGAGTTTTTAATCTTTTGGATTTCCATTTGAATCTGTTTATTGGATTGCATTTGTTTTCTCTGCTGGCATTCCATCATGTTCCTAAGGACTTCTATTTATTTATCTGTTTCATTTACCCTTATCATCATCTGTGCTGATATCTGAGAGATTAGTTCTGACTTCATTTTTTCCAAATCCTTTTTTGTAGCTAGCTAGGGGAGTCCAAGTGGTTGTGTTTCAGGGTGGTCCATTTCATTATTCCCTATTTTTACCTTTGGAGACTGGGAATTCTGAGTTTGGGTCTCATTTGGGGTTTTTGTTGTTTGTTTGTTTTTTCCATTTTAACTTTTTTGCTGTTGTTAGTGTTTTTGGTTTAATTTCTGGGTTAATGTCTGCTTTAAAACTGCTTGGGTTAAAACTGCTTGTTGGAAGAATCTTTCTTGCTAATACTCAGAATCCTTAAGAAATGATTTCTTGGGGCCAGGGACATAGTTCAATGGTTCCCGCGCCTGTCTTGCAAGCGCAAGGGCCGGGTTTGATCCCTGGTAACCACATAACAATACTGGGCATAGAGATTCACCCCAGCAGAAACCAGTACCACATACCACAGTGTCGATTGTGGTGGCTCACGCCTGTGATCCCAGCACTCGGGAGGCAGAGGCAGGAGGATTGCTGTGATGTGAGTTTGAGGCTGAGCTCAGGGCCAGCCTGAACCACAAAGTGAGACCCTGTCGCAAAAAACCTTAAAAAAAAAATGATTTCTTCCTGGGTCATCTTCCTGATATCATTGACCCTGGGGCCTCTACATAAGTCCCAGCACAACCCCAGCACTTAGTGTGTAGATACAGATTCTAGGCCTAAGTCTCACATGCTACTCTTGTGAGAAGTCAGCAGGTAAGTGTTGTTCAGCAAGAGGCAGCTATTCACCAGGAACCTTGCCCAGCCCCAGTTCCAGTGACACTACTTACCTTAGTGCTTAGATGCAGATTCTGGGTCAAAGTCATTTGTTCTGTGACTGTCAAACCCACAACTATGATTTCAAAGTTGTCACTTTATATTATACAAAGAATACCAAGATGGTCAAGAGAACAAAATCTGTTTTCACAAAATTTCTCCTGACAAGGGGTTACGTTGTGCCAAAAGGAGTCTTACAAGACTGCACACCTGGAAAAGGAGTCAGATGTTAGAGAAAGCACTTCCTTAGCGTGGGCCAGCCTTGGCTTACTGCAGTATTCTTGCATTGTTAAATCTATTCTACTGCTGTACCAGAGTTCCTGAATGTCTATATATATGTACTTAAGCAAAACTAAGGAGAGATGATTAATGCACTTTTCACAATAATTTATAAGGTAGAATGCTGCTTACATAAGCAGTATCACTTAAGCCTGCCTACCTCAAAACTGTCCCTGGATATTGTAAAATAGATACAAATTGGGAGAATGATCTCTAGGCCTGAACTCCAGGAATCTACATGTTAGAAGCTTGCTAGGTCGTGCTGAAGTCCAGCAGGATGAAGAACCTAGAGAATTAGACTGAAGACCACGCAGGAAACCTCCCACCTTTTCTCTGTGAAAGAGAATATTGGGAACACTTTTTAGTAAGAACAGAAACAAAACTGAATTACTTCAGAGCACTAGTCCTCAGTTTTTGTTGTATTCTACCCTATTCTCAGTGATACTTATCTAACCTCTCCTCTGGATGGGACCCCATTCTAAACGCCAGGTGTGAGGCTGTCTGTAGATAAGTGAGGTTCTTCTCACAGAGAGCCTGTGTGGCAGGGACTTCGTATGATACTGAGCTCCCCTTCTTACGACCAAAACCACTGGGCTCACTCTGCCTCTGATGTGTGCCTGAGAGTTGTGCCATACTTTTTCACTCATTCCTCTCAATGATCTTATAATGTTGGAATCATTACTATTTTTATATAGGAAAAAGAGAAAAATACTAGGAAACTAAGGAACAATTAACCGAAGTAAATCTCCCAGGTTTGCACATTGAGATTTGGTAAACTACTCAAAGTCAAAGTCTGAAGAATAATTCACACATGCTTATGTTCTTTCCATGATGCTTGGAAACTCAAGAGTCTCATGAATATTATTTTAAAGGCCACTGTCCAGAAGGTGAAAACTATAGTACTGTGAATAAGTGTGACTCCCCACACCATCACCAAGCTCAGGAATAAAACGTTCTCATTCTGGATCCTTTTCTTTCTCTGGCTTATGAATAATTTTTATCTTCTTTTTGCCTCTTTTTATCTTCTCTTTGCCACAGACTTGTCTTATATCCTTTTCTCTCTTTGATTACATACTAGATAATAGATGCATTGTAGATAACTCATTGATTCCTCTTCTCATCTTGCTACTACTAGATTGCTGACATTTCCACCAGGATCAGACCATTTTCTTGGATTATACACCTTTTTATTTTTCTAAGTCCCAAAGATGTTGCCATCTAAATGTTTCTTTTTAAGATCTGATTAGATACAGCTCTTTATGATTAGAATTTTATTAGCTTAATGTACTTATGTTATAGTACTACTGTGTAATTGTTCTAGTTGTTCAGAGATCACTCATCCATGTACTGAGTTAATGTGCTGATCTGTAAACTTATGGCCTAAATCTCTAGGATCAGGTTTTCTTTTAGGTAGAATATTGTGTGTTGTGAGCATCATCTGTCTGTGTCATCATAAATATGTGTAAGTATACTTTATATAGTTTAATTCATATATCTATCTTATCTATATGTATATTTAATAGTACTATTATTAGCTAGCTAACAGAAATTTGCCTGCCATTATCTAGATTTACTTGTTATGTACCTGACTAGTATTAATGTGTGTCTACTTGACCCAAGTCTCTATGATCTTATCTCTAGATGGTTATTCTGATTTAAATATTCTATAATATAGTCTTTTTTCTTCATTGTTTTGTGTAATATCTTTACAGTAAACAATCTACACAAATGCATTAGAAATTTTTGTTTCACACAAATGTAAACTGTAAAATAATGTTGATGAGCCCAGTTATTTTTGTTTTTAGTAGGATTTCCCTATTATTTTAGATTAGATGCTAGATACTGAAATAAGGTCTACAAATAATATTTCTTAGATTAATTTCAAAGATTAAGAGAGTCAAAGTTTGGAAGACATTTCAGTTTAACTGATTTTTTATTTGTTTGTTTTGAGACAGTGTCTTTCTAGACAGTTAAGCTTGGCCTTCTACTCACTATGTAGACCAACCTGGCCTCAAACTTGTAGCAATCATCCTGCCTCAGCTTCCTGAGTGTTGATTATAGGTTGCCTATATTTTATAATCATTTATTTGTAATTTTCTTATTCTTTACCAATACTCAATAGATTAAAGTTTATATCTCCTTGTCTAGAAAATAAAAGACTATATCTGCCTTAACCAGAAAGAGTAATTATATCATCATAAAATATCTTATATATATTCATCATGTTACATAGTGTTAAAGTTAATTAGATGCACCATTCCTCATTAACAGTGTATTTTTAAGAGATCCATGTTGTGGCTTGTGTGCCTTGTAGTTGAGCAAAAATTTAGTATCTCTAATTTCCATTTAGGTTGGGCATGTCAAGAGAGGAATCTGTGAAGCTCACTTCAGGACCAAACAGTGACGGAGCTGAAGGTAGCTCTTCATGTGGAGCCGTGGGCCTTCTGGGTTCTTCTGCACCAGCCCCCTTGGAAGAACAGCAACCCCAAAGCGTGAAAAACCCAGCTTCCCCACAGCCCCATTTCTGTGCTACTCTCTGTCCTGTGGTAGAAGTTCCCGCTAAAGATGTAATGGTGGAATCCGAATCAGAGGATATTCTTATCCCTGAGGAATCCGTAATCCAGGAGGAAATTGCAGAAGAAGTAGAGACTAGTATTTGTGAATGCCAAAGTGAAAATCACAAGACTATACCTGAGTTTGTTGAGGAATCTGAAAGCCCAACCCCCTCTCATGATAAACCCCTACCAGCACCTCCAGAAGATAACTTGGAATCCTGTGTTATGATGAATGAAGTGATAGAAACTTTGCCTCATGTTGAAGTTAAGATAGAAGAGAAATCAGAATCTCCCCAGGAAGACATGTCAGTTGTTATTGATCAGATAGAAGCCTGTGACTCTCTGGTTCCTTCTACTTCATCTGTGACTCATGTCAGTAATTCCGAACGTAAAGAACCAGAAACCGCAGTAGAGATCAGTGCTCCAAAAATCAAAGCAGGCTCATCTCCTCAAGAAGGCCAATTTCCAAATGAAGGGATTGCTGTAGACATGGAGCTCCAAAGTGACCCTGATGAACAGCTCTCTGAAAACGCTTGTATCTCTGAAGCCTCCTTCTCTTCTGAGAGCCCAGAGGGAGCCTGTACCAGCCTACCGTCCCCAGGAGGAGAAATCCAGTCAGAAGAATCTTGTACTCCAGGCTCCCTGGAGACAACGTTTTGTTCTGAGGTCTCCAGCACTGAAAACACAGACAAATTTAATCAGAGAAATGCTGCTGATGAAAACCTCCATACATCTTTGATGTCAGAAATATCTCCAATATCCACATCACCCGAAATATCAGAAGCATCTCTTATGTCCAACTTGCCACTCACATCTGAAGCATCACCAGTATCCAACTTACCTTTAACTTCAGAAACATCGCCAATGTCTGATTTACCTTTGACATCAGAAACTTCTTCAGTGTCTTCCATGCTTCTCACCACTGAGAACACTTTTGTATCTGGTTTACCACTTCCTTTGGAAGCATCTCCCATCTCTAATTCTTCTGTAAATGACAGAATGGTGCATCAACAAAGAAAGTCTCCTTGTGTGTCTGAAGAAGCTCTCTCTCCACAGAAAGATGAACCTTCTGCTCCTGCCAAATCCCTGGGAGATAACCTCATCTCGCAGCAGAAATCTCTGTCTAACACTCCTGAACCCATCAAAATGAGTTCGTCAGCCACTGCCCCCGAAGTATTTCCATCTGAAGAGCTGCACAGTAAGACCCTGAGTCAGCAGCCCTGTAAATCACATACTGAAATGGAAAAGCCCTACACCCCATCCATGGCAGAACTTCCTTCTACAGAAATGATGAAAGTTAAAAATCACAGTGTCCTGCAAAGAACAGAAAAAAAAGGGATCTCCTCACCATTGGAATTATCTATCTTTCCAGAAGATACAGAGAGTAAGGGAAATGAGCTTCCATCCATTAAATTACAGGACAAACAGTATGTCTCATCATCAGAGAAGGCTTCATTTTCAGAAGGTTTGAGGAACAAAACACATAAGCAAGGGAGCACACAGAATCGATTGGAGACCTCATATCCTCCCAAGGCCTCAGAACCCTCCAAGTCCCCTGATGGGATAAGAAATGAAAATAGAGACTCAGAGATATCAAAGAGGAAAACTGCAGAGCAGCATAGCTTTGGCATCTGTAAGGAAAAAAGAGCTAGGATAGAGGATGATCAGTCCACCCGGAACATTTCAGCAAGTAGCCCACCCGAGAAAGTACAACCTCCAAGAGAAGAGCCCAGGGTCCCCCCTCTCAAGGTACGGTCTTATAAAAAGCAGGTCCACAGATAGGCTTCTCCCATTTGGAAAACCAATTTTCAAGAAGGAATTGTAGTTTTCTCTTTCTCAAATGTATAGAGCAATTTATAATCTAATCTGCCAGAATCTGGTTTAATAGAAAAGGATCATTTTTAAACTATGCATTACATTCCCATAATAAGTTCAGACATATGCAGATATGTAGACATCACTTTTTAATCAACAAAACCCAGGAAAGACTAGAGGGCCCAAAAGGAGCGTAGAGACCACTGAGACACCAGGATTTTAGGGTTTCCAAGTTGCAAAAGAGACCTATATAATATAAACTTGGAAATGTTAAAAGATGATCCATTATCCCATGACACTGTACAATGACTATGAAAAGTAGTTAAACTTAGAGATCAGCACTTCAGAGGGAAAGTTACCTATCATTGCTTCATTCTTCTGCCTAGAAGCATTCAGTGCCACAATTACATAGCAGAAAGGACCTTGGGACCTGGCTTATGATAAGAGTCTCATTAAATGTTTCCCTAATAAACTAATAAAATTGACTTCTGAGCTCTGAGAGAGAATGCTATAGATATATATTTTTGCTATATTTTTGTTTCCAAGTTTATTAAAAAGTGATTAACACCATAAAATAATGAAAAATCCTATTTATATACTTTCTTTGATGACAGGTAGATTTTAACTCAGAAAACAAACCTGCTATATAAATTACACCTGCCTACATAAACTGAAAATTAAGGTTAACTGAAAAGAAGCCCTTCTTTTATTTTTAACCTGTCATTTTTGTTTATTTTATGCTTTTATGTAAATCATTTATATTACTGTACCAGGTGAAATATTCCTTCATGATGCGATTGTCTGGAATTGCAAACATCTCAAGCTTTTAAAAGTATCCTTATTTTTCTTTTGTATTTTATAGATGACACACGATTTCTTCAAAGGTTGGCTATTAAAGAGTCATGATTTTATTCCATTTTATTGAATAATGGCTATTAACTAAGATTAAATAAGATTCCAGATATGTAAAATATTAACATCATTTGTGATTAAAAACTCACTACATATTTTACTTTCTGAACCATCAGAAGAAAAATATCTATATCCTTTTAGATGAAATATTTAAAAATTATCATCTTAGATTTTTGGTTAAAATGTTATTCTAGGAGCAAAATGCACCTTATGTAATAATAAATTAGATGATATAGATAGTAAACATATATTTTATGGTTTACCTTTGAGCTTGTGAAGGGATTTAGGTCTAACTTTTTAATGTTTTAGACAAGAGGTGTGTACAAAAGGACAAATTGAATCCCTATGCCACATTTGTCTCTTCTAGCCATGGATTAGAGGTCAAGCTACAGGAGTAGTTTAAAAATGAGAAGGAGTACGACTCAGGAAGGTAATTTTGTCTGTCAGATTTCTAAAACATAACTAAATTCAAATGATCATGTAGTATGTGTCAAGTGGTCTTAGTGTAAATCTACATGTGTTAGGAAGAGAGATATTTTCTAGGAAAGGCTTATTCTAGATGAGGATAAAAAGGAAGCATAGCCCCCATAGATGGCACTGAATTTGGAACCCACAAACACTGTCACCAGCTGGTTGCAGCACCCCAAACAGCTTCACTTGAACCAGCTCATTTATTTCAACTACACAATGAAAACTTTAATTAGACCTTTCTGACGCCACAACGCTACGACTCTGAGACTGCACTTAGTGACTAGAAGTGTGGTAGCGAACCTATGCCACGTTCGTTACTTGTTTTTCTTTTGAGACAAAAGATGTTAAAGCATGAGATGTTTGTTCTAAACTCAATCCTCAGTATTCATATGTAATTGCAGAAGCAGCACTTTGTGATAAGTAAGTGGGTTTCGAGCTGCAGTCTGGGTGCTTGTCTTTAAGAGGTCCCCGTCCCTGGACAAGGGCATGACAGTGTTGCTGTAGGATGCCGGGTGTCAGGTCTGTGGGCTCATAAATCTGGTGAAGGCTCTGTGAGTCTCTTCATTAGCATGATGAGGTGAATAGTGTAGGCTGGGACATGTGGGAAGTGTAGCAGGTGGTGACATACAAGTATCAAAAGAAACTGCCCAGCCCGTACTTTCTTTGAGAGGCAGAAAATCAGAATTGCCTTTGCTGTTAGGAAAATGTAATCCCTTTGGAAAATACAGCATTCTCACAAATACAACCTCATTCCATCTTTATAACAGTTCAATGAAGGAAATAGACCAGAAATAACTCATTTCATTTTACAACTGTGTGTACGAACTCATATAGTATGGTTATGCGTATAAAGCAGTGGGAGGTTGGAATATGTCAGACCTACACAGTGCTGGGGTCAGGGTTACTAGGGAAACTGAGGAGCACAGTAACTTATCCAAGGTCATAAGGCTCCTTTAGGTAAAGCCGAGATGAGAATTCTGGTTCCCCATCTTACTGTGCCGGGCTTTGTTGTTTGGTTCAGATTAATACAGATAAATAATGCAAATATCCTGGTTTTTTTTTTTTTTTTTTTTTTGTGAGTGTGTGTACTCAAGCAACAATCATAATTTAAGTATGAAGAATCTCTAAATCTTTTTTGCTAACTAAAGAAACATAGATTTTTTCCCCATTTATATAAAGCCTTATGATGCTTTATTCCATGTAAGTGAAGTTGCTGTTCAATTTTTTATAGATTTAAAAACTTAATTTTCAGAGTCTTGCTCTATTTACTGTTTTGCATCCTCAACAGCCATTCGGGAATTAAGCTACAGTTCCTATGTGTCGCCCCTGCAGCCACATAGGAAATACTTTAATCTCTCCATCCTTTCCTTCTTTTAGATCCAGCTTTCCAAAATTGGGCCACCTTTTATCATCAAGAGCCAACCTGTCTCAAAAGCAGAGTCTCGAGCATCCGCCAGCAGCACATCTGTCAGTGGAGGAAGGAACACAGGAGCCAGGACCCTGGCGGACATCAAAGCTCGAGCTCAACAAGCCCGTGCCCAGCGGGAGGCTGCTGCAGCCGCTGCTGTGGCTGCTGCAGCCAGCATCGTATCCGGAGCCATCGGGAGCCCAGGAGAGGTTGGGAAGGCAAGAACCCTGGCCCACATCAAGGAACAGACCAAGGCCAAGCTCTTCGCAAAGCACCAAGCCCGAGCCCACCTCTTCCCAACCTCGAAAGAGACACGATTACCTCCTCTCGGCACCAAGGAAGGGCCTCCAAACTTGGAAGTCGCTACTACCCCTGAAACAAAAGTGGAAGGTTCTACTGGTGTCATTATTGTCAATCCAAACTGCAGATCTCCTAGCAACAAATCTGCACACCTCCGGGAAACCACCGCTGTAATACAGCAGTCACTTAACCCTGTTCTACTTCCAGAAACTGCCACTGACTTATCTGTGCATAGTTCCGATGAAAACATACCTGTGTCACATTTATCTGAGAAAATTGTTGCATCTACCTCCTCTGAAAAGAGCAGTGTGCCCGTGCTTTTTAATAAAAATTCTGTCCCTGTGTCTGTTTGCAGCACTGCTATGTCGGGAGCAATTAAAGAACATCCCTTTGTGAGTTCTGTTGACAAATCCTCTGTCCTAATGTCTGTTGACAGTGCAAACACTACAATTTCTGCCTGTAATATAAGTATGTTAAAAACAGTGCAGGGAACTGACACTCCATGCATAGCCATTATACCAAAATGTATTGAAAGCACCCCTATTCCAGCCAGTACAGAGGGCGCCGGCATGTCAAGCCCCATGGATGATAAGCCGTTGCTAGTACCAAGCAGCAGTGCTACTAACTTAGTCTCTAATCACTACACCTCTGTGCCAACTCCCTCTATTGGAAATAATTTGCCAAACCATCTCTCCACTAGCTCTGTCTTGATTCCCTCAACAGGAATGAACAACAGATTTCCTTCTGAGAAGTTAGCCATGCCTGGGAGTGAAGAACAGGCCACTGTATCCATGGGTACCACTGTGAGAGCAGCCCTCAGCTGCAGCGATTCAGCGGCGGTCACCGACTCTCCGGCTGCACGGCCACCCGTCGCGATGTTTACTGGAAACATGCTAACTATAAACTCTTATGAGAGTCCTCCCAAATTAAGTGCTGAAAATTTGGATAAAACTTCAGGGTCTCGAAACAGGGCAGACAGTTCTGGGAAATCTCAGCAGGCGCCAGGGGCCTTTGCACCAGCAGCCATAAACAGATCGATTCCCTGTAAAGTCATCGTCGACCACAGCACCACGCTCACCTCCAGTTTGTCTCTAACCGTCTCCATTGAAAGTGCAGAAGCCAGCTTGGACCTGCAGAGCAGGTCGGTGAGGACAGAAGTATCCATACAGCCTATGGCACGTCCTCAGGTGTCTGTTATTAGCAGGCCTGAGCCCGGGGCCACTGAAAGCATAGATCACCGTTCTACTTTCCTCGCTGCTTCTGTAGCCAAACAAGACTGCAAAACTTTGCAGGCGCCCTGCACCAGTCTCCGAGAATTGCCCCTTGTTCCAGAGAAACTAAACGAGGTGACTGTGCCTAGTCATACCTTTGCTGAGCAGGCGTGTAACCCAGCTACTTTCAAAAGCGAACCGGACACAAACTGTAGCAATCAGTATAACCCAGGAAACCGGATTTGCTGGAACGATGATGCCCTGAGGAGCACAGGACAGCCTGTGGTCAGCCACTCAGGACCAGGTAAACAGAAGGAACTGCCGGAGCAAAGCTGCCCAAAGGCCATCAAAACCGAGCACACCAGCTACCCCCACGTGTCAGAGCTTCACCCTAGGAATCTCATAGCCAGTGTCAGTCTTCCTGTGAAGTCTGAGCCTCACGAAGCCGACAAGGTCTTTAGAATGGAGACCGAAGACTTCCCTGGCCCTGAGCTGCCTCCGCCCGCCACAGAAGGAGTCTCCAGTGTGCAGCACACACAGAACGCGAAAGCTTCCACCTCGAGCTCCATGGAAGAGGCTGGTTCTTTGGCCGCGGACACCCTGAAAAGAGTCCCGGGCGCAGGAAGCTCAAGCTGTCGCCTGTCGTCCGTAGAGGCTAACAATCCCCTGGTGACCCAGTTACTGCAAGGCAACCTTCCTCTGGAGAAAGTATTGCCACAACCCAGGTTGGGAGCAAAACTCGAAATCAACAGGCTTCCTCTTCCTCTTCAAACTACCTCAGTGGGTAAAACAGCATCAGAGAGGAACGTTGCTGAAATGCCATCCAGCTCTCCAAATCCAGATGGCAAGGGTTATTTGGCAGGGACACTCGTGCCAACTCAGATGAGAAAGCGGGAAAACCACCCGAAGAAGAGAGTAGCCAGGACTGCGGGAGAGCACACTCAAATCAAGTGTGAACCGGGGAAGTTGTTGGTGGAGCCAGATGCGAAGGGGGCGCCATGTGTCATCAGTTCCGGTGTGAGCCAGCTAGGACACAGCCAGCCGTTTAAGCAAGAGTGGCTGAGCAAGCACTCCATGCAGAACAGGATTGTGCATAGCCCCGAGGTTAAGCAGCAAAAGCGGCTGCTCCCCGCCTGCAGCTTCCAGCAGAACCTGTTTCATGTGGACAAAAATGGCGGCTTCCACCCTGATGCTGGTCCCTCGCACAGACAGCAGTTTTACCAAATGCCTCTGGCTGCCAGGGGCCCCATGCCCACTGCAGCCCTACTACAGACACCTGCCAAGACCCCGGTGGGCTGTAATACATTTGCCTTCAATAGGCATCTTGAACAGAAGGGGCTGGGAGAAGTTAGCCTTCCATCAGCTCCTCACCAGCTAAGGCTAGCCAGCATGTTGTCCCCCAACGTGCCTATAAAAGAAGGCGATGAGGTGGGAGGCGCCGTGCACACACTGTCCAGCAAAGCGCTTGTGCATCCTCCGCTGCCACCCCCGCCCCCTCCCCCACCTCCTCCCCCTCCTGCCCCCTTGGCCTTGCCCCCACCGCCCCCACCCCCACCACCTCCCCCACCCCCACCACCTCCACTACCTCCACCTCTCCCCAACGCAGAAGTCCCATCCGATCAAAAGCAAC
>PVIR01000816.1:0-83989 GCA_004026965.1 Petromus typicus | reverse complement strand
CGTGAAACAAGTTTCCTATGACCAGAATGAAATGAAAGAACAGTTAAAAGCGTTTGCGCTAAAAAATGCAGATTTCTCTTCCTATCTGCTTTCTGAGCCACAGAAGCCTTTTACTCAATTAGCAGCTCAGAAAATGCAGGTGCAACAGCAGCAGCAGCAGCAGCAGCAGCAGCAGCAGCAGCAGCAGCAGCTCTGTGGAAATTATCCAACAATACACTTCGGGAGCACGAGCTTCAAAAGAGCAGCATCTGCAATCGAAAAATCCATTGGGATTTTGGGAAGTGGTTCCGGTCCCGCTACGGGCCTGGCCGGGCAGAACGCTCAGGGGCCGGTTCAGAACTTTGCCGACAGCAGCAACGCGGATGAGTTGGAACTGAAATGCTCTTGCCGGCTGAAAGCCATGATTGTGTGCAAAGGCTGCGGGGCCTTCTGCCATGACGACTGCATAGGTCCTTCCAAACTCTGCGTAGCTTGCCTGGTGGTGCGATAGAGAACAGGGAAAGATGCAGTATCCCTTTCAACCTGGAAAAGCCAAACCGCGGCAGCAGCAGCAGCAAATTGAATAATGCAGTGGCTTATGTGCTAATTTATTTTACTGGGGAACAGAGTACCTTTTCTCGAGATGATTATGTTCTTGTGTTTCTCATCAAGTACAGGATGTGTCCCTACCAAATGGCTCACCAGTGCCGTTTGCGTGTTCAGTTGCCGAGCCCAGCTCTAAAGTTTCTGTCTGTGGATACAGCTCACTGTCCTATGCTCCTCTCTTTTAACCCAGGTGTAGATAGGAAAGTGACATTTTTATCACCACAAACGCAAAGGTAAAAAGAGAATGATAGCAGTGAGTAAGGTCAGAAATGCATTTTCCTATAGATCAGCCATTATGGCAAATGTCTTTGCAGATGACTTTACCAAACCTACCTTCACCAAAATGATTGAGTTGTATTTGGACTGGGGAATCTGATTCCTGTATTTACTCGTATCACAGAAGACACATTAAAGGAGATATGCCATTAATGAAACCCACTGTCCCTGTTCTTTTTCCTCCCTCCTTATTCTTTCTCAAAGACAATGGCAGCAAATTTGGATCTGCTGTGGATTTTGTACACAGACTGTCCTGAAATATGTCCAGCACCTAGAGCTGCAGGTGGGCCTAAGGTCATTGGCTCAAGCCCACAGATACCTGTCAGTGTCTGGTCACTGCCAGCAGAGAGCTGAAGGCCCACAGGATTTTGGAGCTTCACTGATGGCTGTTAAGGGCCAGTATGAAAGAAAAATGCCCTATAATTGAAAGCAAACAAAATGCTGCATGTGCATGCATAAAAGGGTTGATGATGTGTTAGTCATTCTATTCACTCTAGTTCCATTACTAAATATTAAAATAAGGGGAAACTATGACCCTTTTTAATGACACCTTTGCTTGTGGTCTTCACCTATGCTAAAGTTTGCCACCTCTTTTTCCAAGTGTCGATGATAAAAGGAACTTCAAAAGGTTGAAGTGTGATGTTTTCAGAACCATTTTTGCCCATGTGATTGTACATGACTCAACTAGCCCTTATTTAAAAAAAAAATTGCTCTACTATTGCATGTTTTGCTTTGTCCCCGCTCCCTAAATCCGGGGGGAAAGTACTGCTCTCAGAAAAGGGATACTGCATCTTAAAATCACCATCAGTGCTTATCCAGTGGTGTGAGTGTCAAGCATTTTAGCTCTATTCCTTCTATTCTATCCACCCTCATCCCAGAAAAGTTCAGCCCAGCTGTAGTTCAGGGGCTCTGTTCCCAAAATCAAGTCCAAAAGCACACACATACTGTGGGAAGATGAACAGAAGCAACACCCATAGCCGTTTACCTTCAGATTACAGAGCACAAGATGCAGAATGCCATTTACCCGCTGGTTGACTGTGGCTTTAGAATTTTTTAAAAAGATGTATCATCTCTATCCAGGGTACGAATGATAAGATACTTTCATGTGAGATCACTTGAATCAATGTAAACTTTTTGACATTCCCTGATGACATGTCTTAAAAATTAACTGGAACGAGCAGAAATTACATTCCTAAAAGAAACAAAAACACTAGCAATTTTTTAATGGTAATCAAGTATGGTATTTTTTCCTTCATACTGTTGCAATGTTGCCAAATTTCTTTAGGAGGCAGTGATGTTACTTTTATTAACAAATTGTTGGTAGTGAAAGGTACTGTGTCTTAAGAAAGAACAGCCAAGAAAGACACACTGTGGCCATGACTCAATAGTGCTTCAGTAATGTTACTTCTGCACATTACAATCGACAACTGAGAAAGTTAGAAATGCACTGAACCAGCTTCTCCTAAGGAATGGAGTGTAAGTGCCACCGGATCCTTAGGTAACAGCGCACCAGGTGGCTCTGCATGGTGTCCTTATCAGTGATGTCTGTATGGTCTGCTTGGCTCTGATATCCTAATCTCGAAGATCATGTCTTAGCTTCCTACTGGGGCACCAATATAACATAGACACTCGGATGTCAACTTCTTCCAAATTGAGTTGCTGCTTCACCAGTGTCAGATACTGTCCACTCCAGCGGATTGAAAACTGCCCCATCAGTAACTGACACATTTGGAAAGAAACTCCAGCTTACAAACCCTTTGCACTCTGTGTGAGGTACAATTGAGGCTGACACGATCCTGAGCTCCCTGTCAGCTCTGTCTGTTGAATATTGCCTGCAAGTTTCCCATGGGAATACGTAAAGTGTCCTTCTGTATGTTTGGATTTTTTTCACATAACAAGTTCAGAGAATCAGTTGTTGATAGTGCATGGATTCTATCACCCACATCCAAAGAGCATAGTTTTTCTGTGCCCTTGCTCTTTTTCACCCCAGTTCAAATATGTAGTGTTTTCACACAGCTCCTGTCACTGAAAAGGTTAGTATCTTTGAGCTGAAAATAATGAGAAGAAAGAAATTGAGAAGTAAAATGTGGATGAGTTATGGGTGTCCATTTAATATATATATATATACATATATGATATATATCTATATCTATATCTATATAGATAGATATATACACAAAAGCCAGTATATTTGAATTAGGTGAGTAGGTTCTTAGTTTTCTGATTTCTACATGTGTCTGCCTGTGTACAAACAGAGTATGTAATTCACTACTTGGTTTATTGTGGTGTAATGTGCAAATTTCATTGTGTGCACTATCCTGATTATTGTACTTTATTATATCGCTATCAGGAATAGGGCTTGCACATTTAATGTATTTTTCTTTAAATCACAAAGGATGTATTTCCCTAAGCAGCACTTTTGGAGCAGGGGAAGGAAGAACACTGCTATTCTCTAACCCCACTCCTATATGATATGCATATGCCTGAGGTGTATAAAGACATTTAGGTAGGTACTGGGCATGTTAATAAGAAAGTTCTGATGCAAATTCATTTCCAAAATGAAAATATTTTTCCTTCCCCAAAGTGAGAATAGCAGAAATCTTGGTGAATTGAGCACCATAGTTATATATATTTCCCTGTTAAGGTCTAGTTTGAAGAAAAACTTGAAAACAAATCTATAAGGTTGAGCCTGGTTGCGATAAAGACTTTGCGATGGTGCGTGTTTCTGGGATGAGCTATAGAAGGTAGAGTTGAATTCCGGACTTTGCATATTCTTACTCAGTTCAGCATAAACAGAGAGAAACAAGCTGGGGTCCATGGTGCTTTATAACACAGTCGAGAGTCAAAATCCAGGTTGCTGCAGCCCTGTTTCCTTTGCAAACACTCGCACAATTTCAAAAGAGGAAGTTGCTGTGGCCTCTGGTTTCCTGGGCTTCACAGGGATATGGTGAAGTCCCAGGTTTTAGTAGCCGAAGCCCAGCCAAGGAGTGCATGTCTCTGTGGTGCTGAGGCCCAGCCCTGCAGTGGCCACTTGGGGGAGTGACCCCCACTGACCATGCCGAGCTCAGACTCGCTGTCCATCTGTGTTCCCAGAGAACAATGTGAAGAGTCCTAGCACAGGAACTCGCCAGACTGTCAGGGGCCTGTGTAGCCAAAATGTTACTGAATATAAATTCCTCTTGTCTTCAGTCCTTCTGCTTTGTCACTGTAAAGCAAACAAAAAGCATTTTTAATATAATTTAAAGGAGCTGCTTTTTTATAGCACATACTATTTCGCTTTGTACTATATTTGATAGTTGCAGAATAATTTAGACTGTAGGAAAACTTTGTTGTATTTGTACTGTTCATGAATGTTTCAAAGAAAGTGCTTTACTTGGCTGCCATAATTTTCTTGTACTGCTGTATTTTCCCCAGCTTCATGGAAACCTAATCTAATTCATGCTTTCGGTACAGCTGTTGTTGTTGTTGTTGTTTTTAATGTGTTTATATGTATTTTTTTTCTTTTTGGTCAGTATTCTGAATGTTTACATCTGTTTGACATTAGCCATTGAATGCCTTTTTTTTAAAAAAAGGTAGAATTACTCCTACATTGTAACAGCAAAATGTGAAATCAACCCAAACATAACACGCATAGCAAACAAGAGCGAGGGCTGAGGCCCTGAAAATATATAGACATTTTCTATCAGTATCCAGAAAAGTAAAACCCTCCTTCAGTCCTCTACCAAAGAATATATTATTCCCACAGGAAAAACTCTGAACGGTGTGTAAAATCCTCAGAAGGGGGAGCAGTTGATTCAGTAAGACTGCTACAAGTTAATACTGTTATGCGCGCTTTGATACCTGACTAAATGTGACTGAGTGCAACAAGCATTTAAAACAATTTTTTAGACAGTGTTTTGTTTAGAATTCAGGGATCACGCATTCTTTAATGGTGCTGTTTGTTTTTTATTTCTTTTCTACAGTGAAAAAAAAGTGTTGCCTACAAAAGTGACTGCTCATAATAACATAAGTTAAATGAAATTAAATGTCTGTCTTCTCATATTACTCTGGTTTTCTCCCTTTCTCAAAATAAAAATTGGGGTTGCAATATTAAAATATTCTGGAGAAAATAAAGAAATTAAAGTGAAGTAAGATTGTCATTTTTAATTTAATAATGAAGTAGTTTATATATATATATATGTGAAAATATACAAATTATTCATCGAACATATTAAGAAAAAGGGAAAACTTAAAACATAACTGTTCAATGATGTACTCTTATTTTTGGTACAGTGAATTGTCAATATGTGGTTATAACTTGTTGAAACAGTGAAAACAAACCTCTGAAATTAATGGAATGTTATGCTTATTTAAAATTATATTTTGAACCTCTTGGTTCTCATAAAGATCTTAATTATCTATATCAAAAAGCACTCAGGTCAAACAAATTGTTATTGCCATATTTGATTTTACTTTTCAAAATGAATAGAACAGAAAATAATCTTTTAAAAGTATTGTTCTGGTTAATATTTTTATCCTACATTAAATATTATAGCTAGAGTTATTTGAATAAAATGCTGTGAACCATTAGAACAAAATTGCCTCAGTTATATTTACATAGGTTAGAGAAATATGCATATCTTTTTCAGAGGATGAATCAAAAAGCATTAAACATAATTGGCTCTTAAATTAGTTCAATTTTTTTCAGCTACACAGAAAATGTTGTCTTTAGCCACCAGAGGGCGAAAGAGCATGTTTACTTTTGAAAGGGGGAAAAAACCAAAAACACACGTCCTCCTCCTATGACAAGTAAAATACTTATGATAATGAAAACCCAACTTACCCAGAAAAGTTAGTACAGGATGAATATTTTTAAGTTTCATTAAATTATTTTTACTACAATGATTATGGTTTCTTATTTTGTGCTACCGTTTTCCTCTTATTTGCCACATATTTTCTTAATTCTCTTTAAAATTACAATGTGTTTTCCTTTCTTTAAATCTTCATTACTTCATTACACAGGCATCATCTTAAATCCTAGGTCACTGAGACAATATTTAAGTGCAGAATGTACACAGTTATCCACAAAAATGAAAACTTGGACTGAACAGTGCCACAGCTAATCTAGAACTCTTCAATGAGCAGTGTACCATCCTGTCTCTGCAGAAACCCTTTCCAAGGTGCCAATATAATAAATTGCCATACTCATACTACTTGAGGGAAGATTGCTCCATATATAAAGCAATATTTTATCTTATTTCAAGTAATAGTTTTTAAATTTTACGGCTATATTAAACAACATTCTGTAGTGATGCTTGACTACAGTAAAGCTGATATTAGATATATTTAGCAGTTCTGTGAGCTACTAGTAATCCTAACCTATGCTCAAAAAATCAAGAGATATAGCTGTATTCCAACAAATAATACAAACTGACAATATCAGTCTATGAATGAAAAAGCTCCAAGTCTACTTTTGATGGTGGCTGGGCTTTGCATTTGGGACATTCATTGAATTTAGGAAAAAGCTTAAGATATTTTTCGTAAGCAAAAAGTACAGTCTATAATTACTTTTAAAAAAATTGTTTACAAATGGTTCAAAATGAACTTTCACCCAGCACAACACCCAAGTTTCCCCTTTTTTGCTTTTTCCACCTAGGCCAGTGATTGATCTCATTGATGGGAATGACTGCAATTAGATCCTCATTCTGTAGTGATCAAAGAGTACAAGCGATTTCAAGGAGTGCAGAGCTGAGGTCCTATTTTGTTGATCTGTTTGGTTTTTAATATTCAATTTGGGGTGTGAGAGAATCTTTCAGACCTATCAAAGTGTGGCTGGCCTACATATGTGCTGAATACATAGAGTTTCTTCTGAATATCTTCTCCCCTTACAGGAGCAAGAATTATTTGCCTCTAGTTATGTAGAAATAAGCAACCAGTTGAAATTTCAACATGTGGAATTGAAAGGCTTGAAATATGAGCAGGATTTGTTCCCTGTGGTGGCTTCTAAAGTTGAGTCCATTGATATAGTACTCCTTATTCTTTTACAGTGTTTAATATAATTTTTTTTCTGTTGTTTTGCTGCTAGTATCCTATGTCATTGGTGCAGCTTAGTGGTAAGAGAGCTTTTCTATCATGCAAAAGCCTTGGGTTCAATCTGTAGCATTGGAAAAATAATAAAAATTGATTTTGTAAAAAAGTTAACAGCATTTTAAAATAATCTTGTGTTCCCTGCTCTCCTTGATGGTCATGGGCAAATTTTAATACTTTAAAAAAATCACTATAATACATATTTTCATTTTAAAAATTAATAATACAGACTATAGCAAAAATATAATACTCTGATATAAATAGCAATGTGAGATATTAAAATGTTTTAAAGAAGAAGGGCTTGCTTCTATTCATATTATTCAGTAGGGTTAGAATCAGAAAAACGTAGTGCTAATCATGAATATGCAAGTTGCAAGCTTGGATTGAAGTTTGGAGCCTTATAAATGTCTCATCTGGTGTAAATGTCTCATCATGAAGGAATAAATACTTCCCACTCTGCTAGTGATCACCAAAAGGAAATATTTTGGTCCCTCAGGGGAAGTGCAGCCAGTGGACAGCACCAGGATATATAGTACAGAAATAAATTGCACCTGTATCAATATTTTCCCAAGTAAAACTTGCCTGTTGAAGTGGATCCTTCTGTTCTTACCAGTCTCCAACTGGGGAGCAGGAATGTGAGAAACAGGGGCTGTTTCTGCACAGAAAGGCCTGGTCCCCAGCATCCAGTGGTCTGTACTGAGCAGTGAGCTGTCAGGCTCCTGCTAAGAGAGCATGGCTATGGGCTGTTCACATTCCTTCTCAGCTAGAGACTCACAGACTTCCCAAGACAAAGCCATCTTATATCAACTCTTACTTATAAATATTTCTCTTAAAGCCATCTGGCAACATCATTTTTAAGCATTTCAATAAATATTTTAAGGTATTGTGAAGCTAAGAACTTTATGCAATTCTACTCAGTGACTTTACTTTCTTTTTGTACTTTCTTTTTGTACTAACTGTACTTTCTTTTTGTAAGATACTTAGGTTCTTATCTATTTTAAAGAACAAGTATCACCTCACTGACTATAAATGGAGCTGATGTTTTGACTCCCAATATTTGCAGGGGGATTTTAAAGACCATGGGAGTTTTGGTGGCTAGGTCCACCCGACATTTGGTGAGAGATTACTTTTCAGATCTGCACGTCTCTACTAGATGCTGTATTATGGAGAATATGAATTTTTCCTGATGACTAGATTGTTCAAGACAAACGAAGTTATAAAACATTTCTTTAGTGTGCTGGTCATCACATTTGTACCATGATACATCTTCATTAGAACAAGGCATTCAAATGTATCTTTTCAGAATCTTATTTCCCAGAACAGCTTGAGTGGATTGAGGAGGGGAGATAAGAGAAGGATGGAAGATTTAGAAAGACAGATCTCCTTTGAAAGTAGAATTCCCAGACTACATGGTTTATGCAGGTTCAAATTAATACAACAGCACAGTATAAGGAGATCATTGTTTGAATCTTCTATGAAAGAAATCATAATTATTATCTCAATGAAAAAACCTTCTGTGTATAATGTTTTGTCATAAAATAGCACAGCTGGTCTAACTGAATTCAGGATTGTGACTTTGTGCCACGCAAGATTCACCAGAAAAGGTAAATCTGCATCTGCCCCTTTCATTCTATGTTCATTCTTAGAATGATACTTAGGCATGTGCCTTAGCATGCAGTTGGCTAAGCCTTAAACAAAAAAAATAAATATTATTGTCCTGCTAAATTAAGGTTTGCTGTTTCAAATAATTTTACCAATTAATGAGGGTATATAAAAAACTAAGGCCAAACAAAATATTGTCAATCTAATAAAGTTACATATGTCTTCACCTGAAAAATCCTTTGATCAAGACCTACTTAGAATTTAAAACAAATGCCAAGCTAATGTATGAAAGAGAAGATGCAGGTTTGATATTTGGCTCCTCTTAACATGGTTGTCTATTTAAATATTTTCACAGAATATTTCTGTTCATGCTTGTGAAGATGCATTTTTAAAATGCGCTTCTCCACAGATTTGACCTGTTTTTTATAATTTATGTTGGCTCACATAAATAAGAATGAATGATAGCTCTAATAATGAGCAATATGATTTCCTGACCTCTGGCTCAGCAAATACATTTATGCAAATCTGATGAGGTTAGTTCCTGTAGGAGAAGCAAATGTTTCTCTGGACGGTGCACAATAGAGACTCATCTATTCCTTTATCTCATGCCCCGAGTTATATAGTTATAGAGAGCCACCATTCATTTGGAGTGACCTGTATATGTCACTGGGCTGAAAGCTAGTGGCAAGTAAATGTGGTATCACATCTGCTTTGATATCTCTAGCAACTTCTGTCATGCATAACGTAGGGCAGAGCATTGGTGCTCATAGCACATATGCGCACAATGGCTTCTTCTGCACGCAGCCATCAAAGGTATCGTGGTACTGCAATGAGCACCTAAACTTTTCTGGTTTCTGTTTTAGTAACAGAAGACAAATGCAGAGATAAATACATAAAGAAAGGCTCTGGCAGTGGTAATTATTATGAAAGAAAACAAAACATAGTGACAACAAGGCAGTATCAGAGTACAAAACTCATGAATGTACATAATGTTCTCTGGAACATTCTTATTGAGAAGATTTCATGGAGTGAATTGTGCCTCCCCATTCAAATATTGAAGCCCTTGCCTATAATAATGCTATATTTGGAAATAGGATCTATAATGATATAGTTAAGTATAAATGCGTTCTAAGGGGTCAGGGATTTAACCCACAGTTCCAGTGTCTACGTGGCAAGCGTATGGTCCAAGTTCAATCACAAGTACCACATATCACAATGAAAGGTGTGGTGGCTCATGTCTGTAATCCCAGGAATCAACAGGCAGAGGCAGGAGGATTGTTGTGAGTTTGAGGCTAGCCTGGACTACACAGTGAGTTCAGGGCCAGCCTGAAGTACAAAGGGAGACCCGGTCTCACAAAACTAAGTATTTAACTAACTAACTAAATAATGAGTCATAAGATGAGGGCCCTATTCTGATGGCATCCATATCCTTATAAAAGGAAGAAATACATAGCTCTGTGCATGAGCACAAAACCAGGCCATGAGAAGACAACAAGAAATTGACCAGCTAGAAGTCAAGAAGAAAGATCTCACCAGGAATCAATGGTGAAAAATTGATCTTGGAGTTTCAGCATTTAGTGTGATAAAAAATAAATAAATTTAGATTGTTAAAACTACCTTCCCATGTTATTCTATTATGATAGCTAAAGGTCTCACATGATCGATACGACAGCAATTTCCAAAGGCCCAACTAGAGAAGCAAGTGTAAGTTTCTCATCACATAATTAAATCCACTATTGTCCCCTTACTCACATAGAATATTAACAAAAAGTTGGACTATCTACCAAGCAAGATATTGAAAGGGCCTACATGTCATTTCATTAAGAGCTTCTGTGAGTCTAAATCCACTTCCTGATTTGTTTTTTATTTTGTATTTTATCACTTCTTTCTTCAAAATATCTGAACAAGGTGTATCTGACCTACAGTTGACATCCTAAAATGCAAAAGCTTAACACACAAATAACTTTGTCTCTCAACAATCCAAACTTTGCCTTTTAAAATACTCTATGACTGTGATGGGAAATCTTGCTTTCTGACTAGACTGGTTTAAAAGATACCTGGATTAGTATGTCACACTTTTGGGTACACTGTGCTGGATCACGGGGGCCTGACCTCGGGTCTGTGTCCGATACTGGTCCTTCTTCTCTCATTCTTTCCTTGTCACTCTGCTTTTCAGCCATGAGGTGCACAGCTCTCCTCACCACGCATTTCTGCCTTGACGTTTCTGCCCTGCAGCTAGTAAAGCAAGCCCCTGAGTCCACATGGTTAAGTAATACAAGGAAGAGCAGCCATAACTGTAACCACAAAATTATCTTTAGTGAACTGGACAGAATGTCAGTCCACATTTCTAAACTTCCACCTGTGCATAGGGCCTCACCCTTCTCCAGCTGGGTGAACACAAAGGCCATAGGATCAGGGATATTTGTTTGAACTCAGATTTCAGCCCTTGCAGACAGTGAATCATGGGTTAATTGACTTAACCATCTGACTGCGTGAGCTTTTGTATGAAGATGGATTTATACTAACCTGCTAAGATTGTTGTGGAGCACAATGCACATAAGCTGATTAGCATAATACTTTCCTGTATTATGCTCACAATAGATAATCTCCAGTATTGAAAAAGGCATATTTTTCTCCACAGTGTCTCCAAAGCCTGCACTTTAGATTTTGAAAATGGACACTCAATAAAGACTACTGGTCCCTTGAAATTACTTTAATCATAGGATATACTGTATCACTGTATCTGCTTCATATGGGTAGAAATAGAGATGAAATATAAATGCTCTACCATATTTGTACAGTTTCTATTCACAATTTGAATGAACAGCTCTAACTTCTGAGTTTCATTCAAGGTACTAATGATTTTAAGACTGCAATGTACTTTGTAAGTAGCTCAGCTTCTTGTGAGATACAGAGCTCTGGACCTCACCAGTGAGGAGATTCAGAAAGTTCTGATCCAAAGGCTACAAAGGGATTGCTCCAGGAACTCTCCCATATATAAGATACCAACTTGCTAGTAGTTAATATTGGGAGCCAAATATTTAACCAAAGGAGATTGGTTATATATAAGTTGATGTAGCCATTTGAGAGAATATTATGCAATCACGCAGCAGCATTATAACAGAGTATTCATTGATAAAGAAATGTTATTTGTAGTATATTAAGTGAAAAACAATAGCAGCTGGGAAATTATGTAAAATGACATTATTATCAAAATGAACTATGCCTTGAAAAAGATGCTGTTGATAACAAGGAAAGACTATTAGAGTTTAAATCTAAGTTTGACACAGAGTATTTTATTGTCTTCTAAATTCTTCAGAAATTTGTTTATTGAATGCATGACTTCTGTTTACATATTTATAAACCTATTAAAATATTGATAGCTCTGGTAATTAGAAATATAACCTGTGTCAATCTATTTCAGCCCTTGCAGGCAGTGAATTATGGGTTAATTGACTTTACCATCTGTCAATCTATATACTCATCCTGAACAATATTAAAATTTTAGATTATACTCATAGAACATTTGCAGAAAATTTTATTATTCTAAATTTTTATGAACATCAAATAGGCTAGTTTACATTATCATGGAGATAAATCACATGAATATTATCTATCACGTTTTGTTGAAAATTATGCTGTTTGGGGTGTGCCATGAAAAGAACAAGAATAAAACAAGAAATTGCTCTGGGAAACATTTATCAAATTCCTGCTGCCACCCAGTGGCTGGTCTATCTGTTTTACATACGCTGTTCATCCAGCTAATTGACTGGTGAAGTTGTCCATGAGGAATACCATTTGTAGGTAAAGTCAGTTTGCTCTGAAAAAGCAGCGACTTTGTAGATCCATGTGTGAAGAGCTGAAGTACATTGGATCAGAGGAAAATCATTCAGTGAAACAGCTCTTGAGTCCACGTGAGTAAATTGAAAACACACCCTTACTGGCTCCACACATTCTAAAATGTTTTCCTTCTTACAACAGCATTTTACTTAAGCTAATGTCTCGGGAGTCTTATCCAAAGCATGGTTGACACACAGTGGTAATTGGTGATAAACACCTGCTTGATGGATGTGAGCCAAGACTTAAGTCTTACTAATGGGAAAACTGCAAATGAAGCCAGGCTGCACATGAGCTTCTCTCAGGACCAGCCAGAGGGAAGTCAGCTAGAGAACAACAGGGAGTAGTTTGATAAAAAGCAAATAGCTGAAGCAAACATCCTCTGGTATGATTTAAATGAAAAAAATATATAAAAGCACAAAGAAAAAAATACATTGCAATTTTAGTGCAAAGATAAAAAGACAAAAAAAGAAATATAAAGATCAAATATGTGAGTCAGAATTTGTATAGTTTTGCAACAGCCTCGAGAGATGAGTGGAGAGGCAGATACACACCAAAATATTACATGATCACATGGTCACATGATTAGCATGAGAGGAACAGGGTATACTAGCTGCATACTTCTCCTATTGATGGAATTGTTGCAGTGAACACACCCAATAAAGCAAGCGCAATTTTCTAGTGCCTATGAAACATGTATTGTAAGAAAAAATGAAAATATAGTAAGTAAAGGGCTAGTGGTTCCTTCCTGTATTTCTTTGTCTAAGAAGAAAGAAATAACAACCTGGAATAGTCTTTAAGGCTATGAAAAGGTTGCTTTTCCCAAAGAAACCTGATAGTAACAAAAGATGCAGGTTGAAGGCCAAGGATTTAGCTCAGTGGTTCTGGTGCCTGTCTTACAAGTGCAAGAGCCTGAGTTTGATCTCCTGTAACCACATACAACAATGCCCAGTGTGGTGGCTCACACCCACCAACAATCAGTATCACATACCACAGTGCCAGGGTTGGGAGGCAGAGACAGGAGGAAGGATTACTGCAGGTTTGACACTTGCCTGGGTTGCACACTATACACAGTGAGCTCAGAGCCAACAACAGCGAGACCCTGCTCAAAAAAAAAAAAAAAATGCAGGTTGAGTTTCTTCCATACAAAGGCCAGTTAGTGTCAAAGGTACAACCAGATCAAACACATGTAAGACAGTGATATCTTTCGATGAAGAAAGCAACTCATGAATTTGAAGCTAATGTGAAATCAAGTTTTTCAAATGGCAATGTCAAAAAGAAATTTAGAAGCCAGAGAAAAATGAAGAAAATAACACATATAATGGTATTATGGAAAATGTTCAAATTCTGATCGAACGACATTGACCTATCATGGTTGCTCTGAACAAGACAGCCTAGCAAACTCTTCAGTGATTTTGAAACTATATTCAAAGTGAGTTTTTGTGAGTTATTCGTTGCAAAGGGGAGGAAGAAGTTTTGGAAAGTTTAGACAGTAGGCAGAGTCTTGAATCTCAGTTTTTTACTTCTAAGTACATCTTGTTAAAATCAGCAGTTGGGACAGAGATTTAGTTCAGTTGGCACCATTGCCTACCCAGTAAGCACAAGGTCATAAGTTCCATTCCTGGTACCACCACAACAACAAACAACAACAACATAACCCCAAATGGTTTCTTTATTAAAATTTTATTATTTTCTTTATTTTTTGTTTTTAGTTACAAAGCTTTTGTCTTTATATCACCCTTTTGGTTTGTCTTGTTACTATAAGATCTTGACTTTGTGAGGACCTGCCCCTCATGACATGGAGATCTGTTTTTCATTTCTCTTTCATTAGACAATTAGATCCATACAAATCTAAAAGAAATAAAGTTTTGATTGCCCTTTATCAACCAATTTTGGGGAGTAAGTGATATATTCATATATCACTTATAAAACTACCTAGATTTCATAAACAGGACACTAAAATATTAATACCAATTAAAGTATTTGTTTCATTTCTTTATGTGATTAAATACTTGCTGATCACCAGCACACAATAGACTTTCCCACCCATTTATCTCAGTTCCTCTTACCTTCTTTATTTTTCTCTGTAGAATATCTACCAGATAAGACTAAAACACAACAATTAGCTGGGCAACAGAAGATAGTGCTTTTATATTTCAAAATCAGTGATTATTTCACTTTTTCTTAAGAAAAAGAAGGAAGGAAAGAAAGAAGGAAGGAAGGAGACATCCCATCTTCAAAGAGGATTGAAATCTGAGAACAGTCCATACTGCTATTTTTAATTTATATGGTTATAATTTAGACATTTTTATTTAACTTGGTAAATATGTAAAATTCAGGTGTAAACTCATCAATACTCAAGCCTTGTTTCTAGTCTAATCCCCAATCAATAATTATATAGCATATGCTATGATTTGCTCTACTGTCTAGACCAAAATTTCTCAAGTCTTAGTTTTTCAAACATCAACGTGGATACTAGATGGAAATATAGATTTTGTGTCTCTATCATCAGAACAGATATAGGAACGGAACCCGTATATTTTAGCAACCTAGAGAATTCTGATGGTCTAGAGATTCAAAGTATGTGATTGTCATTGGCTATGATTGCATCCCAATATGTAGTATGTCTTTAATAATCTCCTAAGACATTAATAATTCCCAGAGAAGTGTATAAAGTGAGAAGTGTCACTTGAATATCCCTGGACAGGTGATTTGAATTTAGGGAAAAGATTTACTTGATTTATGGGTAAGGTTATGGTGGGATTTGATAAATACATAAAATAAACTCGGTTCATAGTTTTGCACATAGGCAAGTCGTATTTCTCCTTTCCCTTACCTTTACAGTTTATTGTCGGCTGCGTAGCTTCTGTCTCTTCCAATGTATCTTTTAAATGTATTTGTTCTCTGCATAGACTACTTAACTAAAGGATAAAAGCAATTTTTTAACAAATTAAAATCCATCATATAAATTTTAATGCACTTAATGATTATTTTCTATTAGCCTTTTAACTCGAGAGCATTTCACTTAAAATGAAAATGTGTCCTGCTGGTTAAAAGTAAAGGCTTTTAGCTCTAATTTGTTTTCTATCTAGTTATCAGCCCTTACTCTGAATCAGAGTTATGCAATCATTTATTTTTTCTTATAGAATCTGGTATGCATTTCTTAAGAGGATGTTCCTATTATTGAAGGCATATGTGTCATCCTAAATGTATGCTGCATATTTGTTTGATACTTCTACAGTCATAGGTTGCAAATTTATTTGGAGTTAAACTTATGCATATTTCACTCAGTTAAAATTATTGTGACCTTTTAAAAATATTGTTATATTTTTAATACTGTTCAGATAACTTTTAGCTAGTCACTAAAGATTTTGGTTAATTGGATAGTCTTTGCTTTCATGAATATTTTATGAATACACAATTTAATGATTTCAAGTTCTCTTTCTACTTATGATTTGGGTTATCATTTAAAAAGACAGAACTTCAGATATTAGATGATTAACATCTGCAGTGTTAAAATGCACTGTAATAAAGTAAAATAATCACATTCTTCCTATCTTCTGGATTGTGGAAAAGTAACATATCAGGTTAGAGATTAGGCCTTCAAATTTGTTTCTCGTTGGCCAGAGACTCTGCACAAAGTTCATAAAAGATGGAGCAGTGAATATCATTTGGATATGAATGACTTAATTTATTTTGTTCTTGTTTCATCTGTACATAGAGAAATAACAACACCTACCTCCATGACTCATTTTCTTCACTGTGTGTTATGGTCTAAATCTTCAGTGAGCCTGTGATGTCTCATCTGCTGGGAAGTCAGTGGTTCACAGCATGCTGTACTCACCAGTGGATACATTCATTGACCACTCAGTAGCTCAAGGCACTGCAAGGAGTCAGGCCCTGGTTGGAGGCAGCTCACCTGCGGCATGAAGTGAAAGATGTCTTGTCCCTGGCTCCTCCGCTCTCTCAGTATCCTGAACCATGGATGAGAAGCTGTTCTTGATTTCATAATGATGCTCATTCTTCCTGAAATGAGATGGAATAAGTGCTGTTAGAATTTGCATTCCTCTAACAGTCTTGAAATGGGGCATGAGTTCAGAGATGGAAACCCAGTGCATTTTGGGATTTCACAGATGAAACTAGAACAAAGATGAAGCAACAATCAAATAAGAAGAGCTGCTCTAAGAGCCAGCTGGCCCAGGACTAGAACCTACCACCAAGTAAAGCCTTTCCTATAAGTCCAGGGTATTGAGGTTTGTTTTTGTTCCAGTAGAGGAAAGTGACTAAGACACCATATATCTTGTGTTCTCTGTGTCCATACAATGCTTCTCACTGTCATCGTCTAACAACGGTTTGGATGCATTATTTAATCTGAATTTTACTATTTCATATAATCAAGTAGATTTTCCATAAGCCTAATATACTCTGTTTTAAAGACTGAGCCTATTGAATTTTGGCTAAATGTCTGCAGTGACCTTTAAAGTGAAGTGGACTTCAAAGTCTGAGAGCTTGGATTTGAGGCAGAGCTTTATCATCACAGCTACAAGCTTTTTATTTCTCAATTTCCTTGGATGTACTTTGTTTTTGAGAGTGCACAGAATGTGCATCATCTTTATGTTCTACTAAACATAGCTAGTATGCAGGGAATTTAAAGTTTAAAAGTAGTCAAGCCTAGGAACCTCAATTCGATACAACAATTTAAAGTAACTTTAGAAATAGCATCTCTTTTGTGGGATAAAAGTGCATTAAGGGAGCAAATATAGTGCCAACAAAAGAGATTTTCTCATTGTATATGTCATGTAACATCTGAGGGGACTGAATTATTTATTAAATAATTGCACTTGCTTTTAAACCAAGCTTCATCTTTATTCTAGTTTCACCTGTAAAATCCCACAATGCACTGGGCTTGAATCTCTGAATACTGTAGCTCCATTACAAGACAGAGAAACACAAATTCTAATAAACTATTCCATCTTATTTCAGAAAGAATGAGTGTCATCAAGAAATCAAATAATAACAAATGCTTAGGAGGATTCAATGAAAAAGAAAGCCCTCTACACTGTTAGTGGGAATGTAAAAATAGTATAACCACTATGAAAATCAGAGTGGAGATTCCTCAGAAACTGAAACAAAAAATTCCATTCCTCCTAGCTATTCTCCTTCTGTATATCTACTTGAAATAAATATGTCATATGGCAATGATACATGTGTACCCATGTTTATAGCAGTACAATTCATAATAGCTAAATCTTGAAAGCAATCTGTATGTCCTTGGATAAAGAAAATGTGACATTCATATACAGCTGGAGTACTACTACTGTGCCTAAAAGAAAGATAAACAAGAAATTTGTAGAAAATAGGATGAAATCATTATGACAACATAATTAAATCACTAAATAAGTCTGACACACATGCTTAAATATTGTGTATCTTTTTATAAGAGAACTCAAAATGCAACTGAAGATCAGAAAATGATAGATAATAGGAAATAGGAAGGTAAATCTTTCACAAATGAGAAAGAGACCAAGAGATGAAGCTAAAAGGAGGGAAAGAAAGAAGAGGGAGGATATGAAAAAAGAACTGAGATACATCAGGTCTATGCACTGACTCCCACTGGGAGCATGATCAGTATGTTCCACAGACATATGGTAATACAGTTAGAAAACAAGAAGACTGTTCTGACTTGTGCAGACCTTAAAAATCTGAGAAACACTCTTACACTGCTTGTCTTAAAAATTGACATTCTCGAAACACAAAACTGAGACAATGGTTATAACTAATTAGTTATAGTCCAGATGTCTGTGGCTTCTTGCAAATGCTGAACTCTTCGTATTTTCCACACTGCAGTTTGGAAGGATGCATGTACTTCACAGGTCTTCATGTTCCTGCCTCACAACTAGGTAAATCTAGACCTCATCTTTTGAGCTTTAATACACTTTTAATTTTATTCTTTACAGTGTATAGAAAGTTCCTATTCCCTGCATTTAAAAGTATATACAACATAAATTTGTTATTTCTATAATTTTTAATTTCAATGTAAGTCTGTCTAGTCATAAAACTTTTCAAATAAACCCTTTATGTGCAAAAGAGTAACATGTCCTTTAATAATTGCTGTGTTTTAGGTAGTTTAAGAGTTAAGAGGAATTTTAAAAAGCCACAAAGATATCCCATATAATTCTGCCCAGCTTTTGCTACAGTGTGTTACATTTGTACATTTGTTATCAGTATCTTCATAAAATGATGTATTATTAACTACAACCCCCAATGAACTCAGATTTATTTAGATATAAGAAATGTTGTTTGCTGCTCTGGATCCCATCCAAAATACTAGATCATCTTTCATTGTCCTGTGCTCTCAGGCTCCTATTGGCAGTGAGAGTTCTCCAGACACGTCTGAGTGACTCATGCCATCCCTTCCCTGTTTGCAATGGCACCAAGGATTGAATCCTGAGACGTCATTGTAAGCTACATCCTTATATTTATTCTTCATTTTGTCTCAGGTTCATGCTAAGTTGTCCTGGCTGATCTCGGACTCGCAATACCCCTGCTTGAGCCACCAGGATGCTGGGAAGATAGGAATGCCCCACTTTATCTAGCTTCATTCATATCCTCTTAGAAAAGCTGTCACCGTGAACATCCCTCCCCCAAGGAGTGGAGACTTAGATTCCTCTTCTACGTTAGTTTCTCAAGATTGCTATTATAGATTTCCAAAAACTTATTGGCTTGAAGTAACAGAGATTTAGTTTGTCACAAATCTCAAGACAAGAAGTAAGATACTAAGATGTAAGTAAGATCATGTTTCTTTTGAAAGCTCCAAAGGATAATCCTTTTATGTGTGTTCCAGCTGCTGGTAAAGCCAGGCTTTCCTTAGCTTGGGCTACAACATTCAAATCTCTGCTCTCCCAGAGAATTTCCTTTTTCTGTGCTTTACCTTTTCATAGAAGAATATCTGTTATTAGGTTTTGGACACACTTGCATAATTCAGCGTGATCTCATTTTAAGATCCTAAGAACAATTATAGCTATAAATACTTTGTTCAAAATAATCTCATACCAACAGGTTCTGAACAAACATATTTTTTGTGGAACTGTCATTACACCTATTTTAAGGGAAGAGTATTTACTAACTTCTTTCCAGAGACTCTTTCCATCACCTCCATTTACTTATTAAATTATTCATATCACTGTGGACTTATGTATATATTTATATTTTACACTGTAATCCAAAACTCTTGCTGCTCAGATGTTATTCTAACATCTCATTGGGTGTTCCTTCAGTTTGCTTCTATGTTCCTTTGGGATACTTAGTAGTGATTTTTAGTCCTTCTGTGTCTTTCTGTTGGTATTTTCAATGAGTTTTCTTTTAAGACCTTTCTTACTGTCTGAAAATATAAGGTGATTGAAATTAACCTGTATAATTCCTACCTGGTCCTATGATCTCTGCTTCTTGAGGAATGGTTTCTAATGAAAACACATCATGTCACTGATGTGCTTGTCGCTACTGGGTTGTCAATGCTTTCAAGCCTTCCAACTAAGAGAGCAGAGAAGTATATGTGAGCATATTTACTTGTGTGTCTTCACCTAAGTATAAATATTTCTTTATGAAAGTATCTATCTATATATTAAGTTAAACATGATTTCATACTCATGGTTTCTTTAATTTTAATCCATTACTGTAGAAATCAGCCTAGTATCCTTCTCCTTTAACTTCCCCTATATTCCAACTCCACCTGGAGAAAGTTGGCGTGTACTATCTGTCAGTCATTTATTGAACTGTTCACTTCTAACATAGAACAGTATCAGAGGTATCAACCCATACCACAAGGGGACAGATTTCATTAATGTCAGGACAAGTACCTTTGCAGAGTTTCTGTTCCTTTTAGCCTAAAAAACAAAACAAAACAACAACAACAAAAAAAACGCTACTCATCCTCAAAGTTACTCATCAGTACGTTTTCCCATAACCCTCATCAGAAGGTTATTTCACATATTTGTATACAATTATATTCTCCTTATATAGTCTGAATTCCATTCTTTAATCCCTTAACACCTTAAATTATTATGCTTTCATTTGCTTACATTAATATCAATCTTAGTTCCAAAAAGTTCTGTTTTATAAATGCATAATCTCAGGGCCGGGGATTTAGCTCAGTGGTTCCGGCGCCTGTCTTGCAAGCACAAGGACCTGGGTTCGATCCCCGGTTAACCACATACAATAATGGGCGTGAAGACTCACACCCAGAAGCAGTCAGTACCACATACCACAGTGCCAGGCATGGTGGCTCATGCCTGTAATCCCAGCACTTGGGAGGCAGAGGCAGGAGGATTGCTGTGATTTGAGTTTGAGGTTGAGTTCAGAGCCAGCCTGAACCACAAAGCGAGACCCTGTCTCAAAAAATAAATAAATAAATAAATAAATAATCTCAGACACCACCATTGCAGTATGAAGCAGAACAATTTCTGTCTTAAAATATGTATTGTGCTTTATGCACACAATCCTTCCTCCTCCCCAAGTCTTTGGTAACCTTTGATTCTTTTCCAGAACATCATATAATTGGCGTCATGTATTGGTAATATGTAGTCTTTTCAGATCAGCTATCTTCACTTAGCTAGATGCATTCACGTTTATTTATTTTACTGTCTTTGCAGTAAGTTCTTTTCATATTGAATAATATGCCACTGTGTAGATGTTCAGTTAGTTTATTCATTATCATTTGTGGAGGAACAGTTTGATTGATTTAAGTTTTTGCAGTTATACATAAAGCAGCTCTAAACATTTCAGTAGCTAAATGTTAAAATCAATTGGATAATATTTAGGAATGTAATTGCTGGAATGTATAAGAATGTGCTCAGCTTCATCAAATATTGCCAAATTGTCTTCTAAAATGACTTCCCATTCATTCATATGCACAATGAGGAGGAGCCCTGCTCTGCTTTCTCATCAGCATTTGATATTTATAGATGTCTGAGGCCTAACCATGTTAACGCAGTTAGAAGTATTTCTGCACTACTTTTCCACACTCTATTGGCATATGGTATCAATATATTCTGTTGTCTCTTATGTTCTGGGTTAGATTTCTGTTTAGATCTTTTGTCTATTTTTAAAAATTAAAGTCTTCATTTATTGTTGAGAGTTAAGCATTTTTATGTTTTACATATATATGTTTTATGAAATTCATGTTTTGTACATATTTTCTTTAAAACTCTCATGTGTGCTTTATTTCACAGTATCATTTGCAGAATATTAATATTTTTTATTTTAATGAAGTAAAACGTATTTTTCTTTCATGAACCTTGCTCTTCATGCTCTATTTAAAACCACTTGTTACATCAAAGGGTCATAGCTTTCCTCCTTCCTATGTTAACTCTAAAAGTTTAATAATTTTAGTTTTTACATTTACTTTGATTTTGACTTTTTATGAAATAAGTTAGGTCTATGAATAGTTAATTCTTGCGTATGAATGTCCAATTGTTCCAGCACCATTTCTTGAAAAAAACTTTCTTTTTTTTTTTTTTTTTTTTTGAGACAAGGTCTCAGTTTTATAGTTCAGGCTGGCCCTGAACTCAGCCTTGAACTCACAGCAATCCTCCTGCCTCTGCTTCCCAAGTGCTGGAATTACAGGAATGAACCACCACACTTGGCACTATGGTATGTGGCTCTATTTGCTGGTAGGTGTGAGTCTCTGCACTCAGCATCGTGGTATGTGGTTACCGGAGATTGAACCTGGGCCCTTGCACTTGCAAGGCAGGCACCGGAACCACTGAGCTAAATTCCTGGCCCAAACTGTCTTTTCTTTACTGACTTTCCTTTGCTCCTTTGTGAAAGGTCAGTTTTATTATATGGATCTATTTCTAGGCTCTACATTTTGTTCTATTAATCAATGTGCCTCTGCTTTGGCCAATTCCATGCTGTAACTTTCCAGAAAGTCTGAAACTGAGGCAGTGTCTGTGCTGGGATTTCATTCTATTTCCTCAGTGTTTTAGAACCTTTTCTGAGTCTTCTGCCTTTTATTATAAAATATATAATTATTTTGTCAATATGTACTAAATGGCATGCTGCAGTCTTGATTAGATTTTCAGTGAATACATGGATAAATTTGGAAAAATCAACAATAATATTGAAATTTCCAATCTATGAATATAGATTATCTCTCCATCTATTTCAAAATTTGATTGCTTTAAAGTCAGTTTTGTAGTTTCCTGCACATAGATGCAATTCACACATCCATGGAATTTTACCTGTCCCTTTTCTTCTATCATTAAGGAGATTGTTTTTTTAATCCTTGTTCATTGAGTGTATATAAGAAAAGAATTGACTTTTATAGCAACTTTGTATCATTTAGTTGTATTTTTAATCAAACTGAAGAGGTTTCTCTCTACTTTTGGTTTGTTGAGTGTTTTCACAAATAGCTACTGGATTTCCTTGCATGCTTTTTCTGTATCAATTGCTACCACTTCATACTTTTCTTTTTGTTTTAACTACATTAAATTATTCATGTTTGATGAGTTTTGTACACCTGGAAAAATTCCTCTTGGATTATCTATAGTTCTTCTGTATGCTTCTGGATTAAATTTACTAACATTGTGTTAGAAGATTTTGTATCTCTGCTTACTAGAGAAATTGACTTGCAATTTTCTCACCCTGTAATATTTTGCTGGGTTCTCATATTGGAAAATATTGCCCTCATATAATTAGTTCATTTGGCCTCTACAATCTAAATGATACTGAACAGAATAGAAACACCTTCTTTTATTCCTCAAAAGATTGGTATAATTCATTACTAAAACCAGTGGGAGGTGGACATTTCCAGTTTTAGAGGGTTAAAACTTACAGGTTCAGTTTTAATTAATGGAGCATTAAGAACTGAGGAAAAAGGGGATTTAATGTAAGGTTTCCTTTTAACCTGGCTAGTTGAGTTGAGTTTAGTATTTTTCTCCAGCTGTTAATAGGAACTTAAAATTTCTGAAGTGAAAGTACTTTTTCTCTCTTACCATGTTTAGATTCTAAATATATTTTGTGGTTCAATTTGAATCCTTAAAATTTGAGCACAGCTCATACTGTGGTCGTTCATCTTGGAGGATACTTCCCATGACCTTCAAAGTAAATCTCATTCTTTTAGTAGATATTAGACCTTAGCTCTAAGTTTCACAACTGATTCTCAGACTTTTTTCTTCTTCCTTCCTTAAGAGAGACAAGAATCAGCTGGTAAGGACTGTACTTCTGCCATCGAGGTGAGATAAGGCTCTACATTTTTCCTCCATGAAAAATAAAATCTTATTGTAAACAATGTATAAGGAATCTTTCCAAATGACTAGTTTTCCTCTTTATTCACATATAGAAGATGACTTTTCTTAGCTCTTCTCCATTAGTACTGGGTTCTTTGAAGTAAAACTCATGAAACTGTGAGCTCCCAGTACTGTGGCTCTGAAAAATTTCTCACATGTAATCTATATAGAACTTCCATATTTCTGTCAATGCTGGCCTCTTAAGTAGTCATAAGTGGCCTTAACCACGTTTCTCTGTATTTACTGTCTCTTCTGATGTCAGGATAGCAACTAGCCAGGTGAGGTCAGTCTTCTCACAGATCTGAGCAAGGCCTTGGTTTTCAGATTTGAGCCGTTTTTTCACTGTCGTGGATGGAGAAACCGAGTATGACTTCTTAGCCTTCTATATGTGAGAACCAAATCCAGAAATCTAGTAACATGGTCCTTAAAGAAGTATTCTCTTCTAGATTTTCTTCCTGCTGGTGCTGGTCTTCTCCAAGATGGAATCTGAGCATATCTCAGAGAGGAGGGCAGAGGGATCCCTTCCGTAGGCTCCCAGATTCCCATTCTGTGCTGTCTCCTTCTGGAACAAAACTCAAACATTTGAGAAAAGCAGGAAAATAAGAGCGATAGGAAAATGTTGATGCAAAGTTCAGAAGATTTTGCTTTGTTTCTGTGTTGTATTGTGTGTGTTTTTTCACTTGTCTTAGGAAGAGACCTTAGCAGATTTGTGAGCTATATTTTCTTTAGCCAAGAAAGAGAGAGAGAGTTGTTCTGGATACAGGAAAATGAGGAGGTACTGAGAGAATGAAGAAGCAGAGAAAGTGTAGATAGGCACTGAGAACACTGTGCATTAAAGGGCATAAGTTAGAGGAAAGAAATTAGGACGGCTGCAACATAGACAGAACACGAGGCTGGAGGTCAGTCAGTCAGTTCATTGTGAAGAGAGAAACAGCACCTTTGAGAGTGAGGGGGTTGGGCACTGAGTGCTATGTACATTTTTTCCTAAATCTTGCTAGGTACAGATTGCCTATTAAACCATTTAATTGGAAGTCCTATTGAATCAATGCTTCAGAGCTCTGAGGCTTTGTGTTCTCAAAGATACCCAGAATTAAAGCCTTTTATCTGCATTGTCAGGCAGAAATATAAAAACAGGCTGTCACAATATTGACTTTCCTTCTGATTAACAGCCCATACCATTTTAGAGGGAGAAGAAAAAATACCATCATGTTAGTAGAGCTCTTCTTTCATTGCTCCCAGGGTTGTATGACCCTTTGTGTTTATGATTCTGGCCGTCCCACTATGGTCAGTCTGATATGTTGGGGAGGAACTGCGCTTTGGTACCAAGGAGACTGGGTCACCTCTGACCCTTTCTAGGTAGTAGCTGAAAGCGTTGGGCCAAGGATTTTATGTCTCAGTGTCCTCATTTATCAAATACAGTTCACAAATGCACTGTACAGTTTGTGAGAAAAATACAAGAGGAGCAACTTTGTGTACTGTCCAGTCTTAAGAGTGCAGCCGGGCTTTTGGTCTCCACTCCGTTCTGCAGCTGTGAGCTCCTCAGAAGGGAAATTTCAGTCCCTGAGCTCCTTCTTCATAGCATGGATGGACACACAAACATGCACACATACACACTACTCTTCACACGCCTAGTAAATGTTGGTTGATTGGTTAAATGAGAAAGTCCACAATATTTAATTTATGTAACTGAAAAGAAAATCTTAATGAGAACAGACACTGATTTGTTTTGAAAGTTTTTAGGCAGTGGTTTTCTAGGCTTCTGAGTTCTGTATGCCTTGTACAATGACAGACAGTATATTTCTTTCCTCTTAATATATGTTCTTCATTAAGGACACTTTTGATATCTATTAAAAATAACTCATCCTATTTCATTTCTCTCATGTTTTTGTATATCCTCTAGTAAGAGTAACTAATGAAAATGTAATGTGAAGAGCAAAAGCAAAACAGATAAAGACTGCAAGAATATCTACAAAAGGTAAAGTTTTGTTTTGTCTGTACAGTTTTTGTGAGTGGCATTTTTTTCTAGCCTGTCAGTGAGGCCTAAAAACTTAGCATCTAGAAAATGAAGCACAATTCTCTGTCTTGTTTTAAAAGTTTCCCAGGCATTGTAAGCAACACTTTCAAAAGAGGTTCATTTAAAAATGACCTTGATTATAGGCTCCTGTTTCTGAGGTATAGGAAAATACACAAGTGAGGGGTACAATATGAAGAGAAAACTCTAGTGATTTAAATCGCTAACTCTAACAGAACACAAAAGATTTTTTAAAAATCATCTTATTCCCATGGTTACAACTTATTTTTTCATTTATTACTTATGTACAGAGAAATTTAGGAATATCAGGGTCATTCTATGGAGAGTTGTGGCTGTGTTTCCCACGCATAGAATGAGACTATGGATGGAAGATCATGCCATTGGCTTGTGAGGCCATGTGTGGAGCTGCTCCCCTGAGTCTTGTCATGTGTGGGGAATTTGATGAAAACAAAGAGGCTGCTCTGTCACTCTTCCTTTGCTTGACTGCTGGAGGACCCAAGCTAGACTTGCCACCCATCTCCCCTCAACCTTTAGCCTTGGCTTAGTTTGTGGCCTCAGTTTATCATCAGTAAGAGGCTCCATGAAATGCAAACCTGGCACCTTGTGTGCTGCCCGGAGGCTGCAGACGGGTGTGGTGGTCTGTCACCCAGCTGGAGCTGCCCACTCTGGGGCTGGGAGGATGTCCTTGAAGATAGGCTCTGAGGGGCTGCAGGGGGAGCTGGACATCTCAGGTGTTTCTTCTTCTTAATCAGGATGACTAGTGGGTTGCTTAGGCTTTCTCCCGTCTCTCTGTTTAGGTTGTGTGCCATCCTAATGAAGTATGATAGTCTTATTTCAGCAGAGTTTGTTCCCTAGGCCTTATAATTCTGCTTTGTTGCAATAATTAATGTTTGAGTGATTTTGATTTTGTCCAAAAATTTCTTTGGATGAATTAATATTTTGTAAGAAAAAAGGAGTAGAAAATAAGTGATTATTTTGTTCTATTTTCCATAGTTCAGTTGGCAAATATGAAACTGGGATATTTCTTCTTTTTTTTTTTGATGGTTAGAGAAAAAATAACCTCTGAATGAAAGGAACTTAAGAAATCTTATTATTTGTCTAGTCATCAGTTTTTTTCTGTGAGGCAAGAATGCTTCACGATTCTGTTTTGAACATATTTTTCTCAAAACTTATTCTCCTTATGTAAGTGTTTTGTTCACTTTTAGTCTTTTTCGTGAAGGAAATAACTGATAATGTAATATTTTAGCCCAATTCTTTTGATATTGACAAGATCACTTCAGAAACATAAACGATCTATCCTACATATATACAATCACTAATTTTTATCACTAGTCAAGTTTTAGTTAATAAACATATTTTTTATTTGTTTTCTTGAATCTTCATCCAGTTCCTTTTGTTTTCAGTATTTCTAGAATGACAATAATTGCTAGACATTACTGAATACATATTAAATGTATAAGTGCCTTATAAATGTTCGTTTAATTTTAACGATACCTGTGAAGCACAGAACTGTTCAAATGCCCACTTTGCATTCTCAAAAGAAGAGGCACAGGGCGGCCACATGTCTGGCCTGAGATTCGTGGTTGCACATGGTGAACAATGTCCTTGTTTCTCCTGTGCATTGTCCTGCAGCAGTTTAAGCTCTATAATTCAGCATGAATTCTTTAGAAACCAACAAAATATGAAAGATAAACCCTCAAATCAAATGCAATGACTCTATTTTATTGAACTTACAAAAGTGCCTTTTAAAAATTATCTCATATATTAGAGCTATTTCTTTGAAAAACATGTAAAGATATAAAATTTTAACTATTCAAAAATGGAAGCAACCTAATTGGCTATCAATGGAGAATTGTTGATAAAAATGTAACTTTCCAAAGAAAAATTTCCTAGAAGCAATTAAAAAGAACAAAACCCTATGTATTTTGATTTGTAGAACAGGATGTATTATACTAATTTATTACACACACACCCACCTACACACACACACACACACACGTTTGTATAAACAGTGCAGCAAACATCCAGGAAATATCTTTGATCATATTCATCTAGATGTTAACAGTGATTATCTGAATGATTTGAAATAAGAAAAAGTCAAGTGAAATTTCGCACATTAATATTTGTATTTAGAAAAGAAAAATGAGGTTAATGGTAATTGTTATGGTTTAGAAATATGTCCCCCAGATCTTATTGATGGGCCACAGCATTGATTGACTTACAAGGGCTCTAACTTCATCAACTGGATGAAGAATCCAATGATGTCATCATAGTGTAATGGTGTTACTTGGAAATAATGGCAAGAGGAGGCTGGGCCTAACTGGAGGGAGTGGACCCTGGAGGCATGACCTTGTTCACTGTGTCTGCTCCCCAGTCCCTGGCTCTTATCTTGTTCTCTCTGCTTCTGACCACCATGAAGTGAACACCTTTCACTCAACATGCCCTTCCACCATGTTGCTTCCAACTCATCACAGAGCTGACAGCAATAAAGCCAGCCAAGTTGAGATTCATCACCATGATCAGATGAACTCTTCCCTCTTTTAAACTGATTGTCCCAGGTACATTGTCACAGAGACAGAACAGAATGTAGAACATTTTATAGTTTTTTTAATTATTATATTTTTAATACGTTCATTATCTAACTTTAATAAATGTATTTATCTCTGCCAAATGTTTAGTTCCTTTTGCATTGCTGGGACAAAATAACTGACACCCACAATTAAAATAGGAAAGGTTTCTTTAGTGTACAGTTTTCAATGGTTTTAATCCATAATCTGCTAGCTCCAAGGCAGGGTGCCCTGGCAGAGAGGCATCACCGAAGGAAGCCGTCCACAGCAGGGCAGGCAGGAGACAATTAGCCTCTTTTTCCTTCTTTATTCCAGTCAAGCTAAAGCTTATTGGTTGGTGCCGCTCATATCTGGAATTGGTCTTTTATGTGCAGAAATCTGTCCAGCCACATCTAGAATTGTGCTAATCCAGTAAGTGAACTTGTTTAGTTATCACACATTCAGCTCCGTGTCAATGATTCTAGATCCAGTCACCTCTGCAAGGCCCCACTTATGAGCAAAAAAGCTTTTCAGGGACATCTAGATACGAGCCATAATTTCAGGCATGGACAACTTAGACCTAGGGCCATATAATATATTCATATACAATCTTTGATCCTATTGAAATAAGAAATCACTAAAAACAACAACAACAAAAAAAATTTTTCTTGAAGGCTACTGAATATACAAAGAGATCTAAAATGACTAAACTAGAAGAATGAGTCTTTTTTCATGAGAAAAGAACTACTGATGTTTTCGTAGGTGAGGAGAATTGTTGAGGTGGTGCTGGGTCTAGTATAGAAACAGCAATATTTTCTTGACAAAGAGAATCCAGCTACCTTTTAACAGCATTAACATGCTGAATTTAAAACTGTAAACACCTTGAAATCAAAGACAATTCTGACAACTGATTCTCTTACAGAAGTTTGATGATTAGAAGAAGCTTGGAGTAGAGCTAAAAAGCAGAAAAATATCTAAAATTCTATCAGACGATTGCTGGAAACATATTCTGCATTTTTACAGTCTAAAGACACACCGTTTTCAAATCTTATGATTTTTACAAGAAAGCAGGACCAGCAATCTTGTGATTTGGTTGTTGAGCTCACTTTAGGGAGAAGACTAATTCAACTTTAAACCATTTTAAGTCAGAAAACAAATGAGTCAAGCTGGAAGTTCTACCTAATGAAACTTCTGATGAAGTCAAATCTATCAGTGCTGCAGTCTGTGATGTGGCTCTGCAAAGTGAAGAAAGATCTCTCAAACTCCTGGTGTTTTCATTCTAAGGCCCTGCAGCATACACAGGACTGCTTTTGTTTATCTCACTATAGCGAAGACAGAGCAACCAAGAAAGGAACACTCACTCCCAGAGGCCAGTTTAAAGCCATTTTGGACATGGCGTGGCTGTGGCTAATTGGAAGGCAGGGAAAGTACTGAGGAGCTGGTCTGGTAGGAGTTTTAGGAAACGTGTCTTTTGTGATGCTGGGGTGTTTCCCAATGAGAAGGACTAACTTGAATTTACCATGCAAAGCCTCCCATTGAGCTTTAGAGAAACTGCTGCCCATTGGACACCAAAGAAGCCACACTGTGCTGGAACCCAAAATAGGAACACTTAGCTCATTGTTGTGTGTCAACTGGCACAAACCAAGTACACAGGTCTAGTTACATTATTGTAGAGTCAGTAAACAAGGATGAATTTGGAACTGAGTCAGTGAGTTGATAACACATGAAAAAATGCTGGTATATTCTTTTAAAACTGAAAATAAAAATAGAAGTATATTCTTTTAATATTCTCATTTTGTACATAAAAAGCAGATTTCATGTACTACATACCTTAAAATGGCAGCTGCAAAGGTACATTTATTTGTTATAATTCGTTTAACTGAATATTCAAAGCCTGTGTCAGTCTATAATATTGTAGGATATTATAACTCATCAAACGTGCTTTATTTTTAATTCAAAAATCATTTGTGTTTCATTATGTATAAGTTAAAAATTCTAGGAATAAAGTCTCAATATAGGTATTCAAATAACTTGCAAGTATAATTATACTCCATGACAATTGACTAAATAGCTTTTTTCTTTTTCTTATACTCAAAAAATTTTCTGATAACCTCTTATGGGGAAATGCATTGGAAATATAAACCCTGACTGATATGCAAATGCAAACAAAGAAAAAACCAAAGAGAATATGGATAGTAAACCAAAACAGAGATAAACTATTAGTAATGGTGTTTGATAGAGCCAAAGAAAATCAGAAAAAGAGAATAATATGGATAGTAAAAATAACATTATAAACATAAACTTGACACCTTAAATGACAATACAGCTCATAAGTATTTCTATTTAAGCGATTATAGCAGTCTATTCATAGTAGCCTAAATGGATAACAAGTGAATAAAGAAAGTTTGTGTGGTAAGTTAATAAAGTAGGACACTAATCAACAACAAGAAAAACTACTGATATACAAATTAACATGGATAAATATTATAAGTATTTTGAGAAAATTCTAAAAAACATATACTGTATACTCCCACTCATATAAATGTCAGCTAGATAAATACAGTTTTAAAAATCAGATTGCTGGGCCGGGGAGTTAGCTCAGTGGTTCCGGCGCCTGTCTTGCAAGCGCAAGCGCCCGGGTTCAATTCCCCGGTAACCACATACCATACTAGGCATGGAGACTCATGCCTAGCAGCAACCAGTACCACATACCACAGTGCCGGGCGTGGTGGCTCACGCCTGTAATCCCAGCACTTGGGAGGCAGAGGCAGGAGGATTGTGATGTGAGTTTGAGGCTGAGCTCAGGCCCAGCCTGAACCACAAAGCGAGACCCTGTCTCAAAAAACCTAAAAAAACAAAACAAAACAAAAATCAGATTGCTGATTGCTTGTCAGAGATAGGAAAGGAGGTAAAAATTATAAACACAGCAAATTTTCTTAGGTAACAGACACATTTCATCCCTCAGTTCACACAGCAGCTGCATGAGTATGTGTACACAGCGAAGTATACATGTTATGTGTAATTCATAATTACACATAAATTCATTTATGTGGTGAAATTCATTTCAACATAGAATTAGAAATTGTGTATTTTAGCATAAGTAAATAGTTATTCATCAAATCTGCTAGAATGTTTAATAATTATTCATGTTTCATTACAAATAAGGCAAAAATTCTGAGTGTAAAGCCTGATTATAAGCATTTCATATAATTTACAAAAGATTTTTCTATGTAGATTTTTTTCCTAAAACATTTATTAATCTATACTTCTTATCTTCCACCTTTCTTAGCAACATAGCATATTTTTTAAATTTAATATTTTAACTGGTTTGACTTAAAGCAGAATGATTTTAAGAGGTTTTATTTGGAAAAGATATAACCATTTTTTAAAAAGAAATTCACACACAGGGATAGAAAATAAGCCTCTAGCAATCACCATTCTCTTTCTAAAGCATTACATACAACAAATTTTTGAATGTCAGTTTGATATTGTCTTTGTACAAAGAGTTGATGCTCAGAAGGCCAAATAACATTCTCAGATTCACAGACCAAGACATAAAATCTCTGGGATTCAGGTTTCTGTTTTTAAAAATGACTAGTTTTAATTATATGATTCTACTTATATAGCTCAAAAACTTTTATTCTATATAAATACTTTTATATAGAGGCAAAGACTGCTATTTCCACTGTTTTGGCTCAGAATAAGCCAAATACTTTTATTTCAGAGGTAAAGACTGCTATTCCCACCGTTCTGGCCCAGAATAAGCATTAAAAATCAGGTTTTTAAATAGCCTACTTATTACTAGATCTATTCAGAGTCAGAATATAGCAGGAAACTCTTTGTTTCTTATACACCAGAGGGATTTTGAATATTACCAGCAATAGTAAGTTGATACAGCCATCTTAAATCTTTAATTGTGCAAAACTATTTTAGTGTATTTGCTCTTTATTTTAACATGTATACTTCTCTATGTACACATAGGGAAAAGTAAAAGAATTACAGAAAACAGAATAAAATAAACTAATGCTGATAAACTCTAAGGACTGCTAAATCTTAATATAAGGCATTCACAAAAATGGACCCTCCTTTTATCTTAAATATCTCTTTTCGTTTTTGATGGTGCTACTGGTTATAAAAGAAAAGGTTCACTTGATAGTTTGCTACTTAACTACACTGTATTTCTGTGGTCTTTAGATCATGGCTAACACCAGCTAATTGTTTAGAAAAACTGTAGCAAGCTGGATTCCACAGACCCAGAGTTCTCATCAGTTCACGGTGAGTGTGAATACTCCTTGTTTTTCAATGCTGAGTATGACTCAAGGAACAGTATAGAATTGAAAGTTTACTTTCTTATTAATATGCTTCATTTATTATGTATTACTCACATAATTGGTTAATTTATTTAAAATATACAAATATCTGATCCTGATATAACAAATTGGCCAGCTGCTTTTATTAAGACTGAAAACAACTTTGGGACTTATTCCATCATTTTTAGAAATGTTGAAGTGGGAAAAGAGATGTACTTTGATTCTGCAGAAATTCTCTCCAAAATCAATAGTAATAATTAATTTATCTCATTGGAAAAAATCTTCAACCTCAGACTAGCTCCAATTACATTATTCTTTTTGATCAAAATGATATAAACAAGCCATAGGCAAAACACTCCTTTGGCTTTAGGATCTGAAACAGATTTTTGATCATTTGCCCCTGGGCCTGTCTGGTCTTTGTCTTACCAGGTAAAGTATGCACTTTGGGTGCTTGTGAGGAAAATGAAAGAATTGAAAGAATGTTCTATATTTTTCACCCTTAACTTGAAATATATTTTTTCTCTCTCCATCCCAAGGCTCAGATTACATTGTGTTTTCCTTTATTAAAAATAGACTGCCTTCCTAACCCATAATAGCCCTAGGAAACACTAGAATTGTAAGGCTTGTTTTGAGGATTAAGCTATTCACAAATAAATACATCCCAAAGTCCAGTTCACCAACATCTGTTGTCACTGAGATTATCATATGATTCGCTGTATGAATTAGACTGCCATGGTTTTTTTTTTTTTTTTTTTTTTTTTTTTTTTTTTTTTTTTTTTTTTTTTTTTCCCTCCCAACCTACAACCCAATATTCTATGGACTAAGAGACACATACATAGCCTGTAGGAGTTGTGAGCAAGAGGGATCCTCATCAACAAACTGGGACTGTTTTTCTTCAATGGCCCTTGATTCTTCAGTTTTCCAGTCTATTCCCTAAAGCCTCGATTGTGTCTCTGCGGAGCTTTGGAACTAACTGTGTCCAAAATCTCAGAACAGTGTGAGCATGTGTGGGGAGAATGAAGGGAGCTACCTGATGGTGTCTCGTTCAACTAGACTTTGCTTCTGGTTGGCTGCTGACTGTGAAGCATTCTGTTTTCTCTTCACCATAAAACGATATCTTCAGCAGACTATAAAACAATGAAGATTATGTTTTCTAAAACACAGATGGAATGTCTGTACATATACATATTTTGTTTCAGATTTTTATTTTCCTATTCACAGAGGCTGAAAGCTTAAGTCTTTGGTCAGTGGTAGAATTTTTATTTGCCCCACTCCATTCTCCATTGTTAAGATATTCTTGATAACACAGAAAAATATAAATTTTGAGCCAAGTCACATTTTTCTACAATAATCTTCAAAAGTAGGCTGAAGAAAGAAGGTGAAAAACTATAATGAATCAGCCAAAGACAAATTTAAGAATTCAAGATTCACATGGAGAGACTGAATTAAATTCCCTCTAGGCAGTGGTGGTGCAGATATTACGTAGATGGGGGAATAATCAATACTGATGGATTGCTGCTAATCTCTTGGGCTACTCACTTTAGGACAGGCTACCTAAGTTACCTGGGTGTCACCTGATTGGTCAGTATTCAGATCAGGATTTTGTTCCAGCAGGTGCAAACCTGTTGTTTACTTAACAATGTTGCCAGCAGCTGCCACTGCTTGTGCCGTTTCAGAGCAATTAAAGAGTGTGCTGTTTATTAGGAGGTTGCCAGGTGCTGGCTGCCCCATGTGCTGTGACAGGCGGGGCAAAATTTCATGAAAGCACCTGCCAGTCTTCAAGACAGACCTATGCTAACTGGCTATTATGTACACAGCATTTCATCTTCTGTGGGATTAGCTGACAGAGCAGGAGGCAGAACTACAATGAACGCACCCTACCAGGGCTGCAGGGACCTGATATGCAAGCACTTTCTTGCTTGCTGCTGGTGACAAGAAAGTTTTGAATACTGTGAGGATTTTATGACTTTCCATCATTCAGTTGTATTTGAAGAAAATAGAAAATACTGTAACTATAAAAAGTATTACTTAGAGATATAAGATGATTATCAGTTACTAATCTATAAAACAGGATAAGTTATTTTCTCCTGATGCTGAGAAGTTCATCGCTATCTTTCTTAATATTTAGAATTTCTTTGTTTTAGGGAAATTAACTTAGGAAAGGATACCTTAATACCTATACTCATATTAGAAGTAAAATGAATATAAGGAATCACCGCAACTTTAGGATTTCTTCATGTTTTTCAGTTTTGATAACTCATCATAGATTGAAAATATTTTCACTTAAAAATTTACTCAATATTCATTGTCCACTAGATATCACAACTTACCCAGCCTGCCCTAAACATATCAGAGCATATACATCAACTACAATTGGTCATCAGATGACAGAATCCTACCATCTATTACTAGCCTAGGAAAAGATCGAAATTTGAAGTATCATCACTACTTAGTGCATATCACTTTTATACAAAGGTAAAATAAAAAATATAAGTCAAATCATTTCCACTCAGGCACTGCTTTATTTTTAAAAAGAGACAAATAGATGACTTGAGGTCTTCCCTTTCCAAAGCAGTGGGAAACTTCTTATGGAAGAAATAAAGCACAGAGGTTTTCCAGAGATTAGATGGCTGCTATTTTCTCTTTGCTCAGATGAGTTCAAGAAACATATTCTGACAGACTGTCTTTTAAAACATTCTTCACAAGCCTTCACCACTTATCAGAAAAAAAGTTATTTCAACACTTACAGTGTTGGCAAAATACAATGCCTTTAATAAAGAGATCTAAAGGTAATATCTTGGTGGAGAGCCTCAGTTTTTCTAGCTTTCAATCGAAAAAGTATTTGCTATTCTGCCACCAGACAAGGGAACCAGGTAGATCCAAGACTTGAAGTTTTTTAACCTACCTCTGATTCCTTTTCTTCCATTTTTTCCCTCTGCTAAAAGCTGATTCCAATTAAGTTTGCAAACCCTTAGTAAAGCGTCAATGACTGATAGAGAATAATGATACTTATCTCCTAGTTATAAATATTAAAGGAAAGGTAAATATGCATATAGAACCAAGACCCCTCACTCAAAAGTGTTAGAACGGTGGAGAAGAATGACTTGGGAAGCAGAGGCCTGACTGGTTTGCACGCACTGACTTCACGGCTGGTCCTTAAAGAAGCCCAAAGCCCACAGAGGCACATGTTGTCTGGAGAAGCGATTTGTGTCCCTGGTCAGCCCTTTGCCACTGAGTTCACTCCTCAAGCCTGCTCCCTCACCTGTGAAATGGAGTTAACGATACCAGTACTTCAATAGAAGGGTATGAAGGGGATTTCAAGTGTATGACACCTTATGAAAGTGTCTAGGAAGGTATTGGTCAAAAATGAAACCCTACAAAACATATGACTTCCTCCTTTGGCTGAGTTCAAATTTCATTGTTTTCTCAGTAGACAAACTTCATTCTAGAGCACTCTTGCTGGTTCCCACTCACTGAGGTGAAAAATGGCTGCATGCTGTCATGTACAGTTGTAGGGGGTACACTCAACATATGATTTATTACTTTCTGTGGAAAAGGCTTTTCTGTGAAATGTCTTTGATACTCTCATCATCTTTTCACGGAAATAGTACAGAACCATTTGATTTAATGCTCATGAAATGCAGAGTTAGTTTTATTAAGTACATAAGGCCTCATGGAAACTTCAACATCCCATTTCCTCTCCCACAAACTTTCATTAAAGTTCACCAGTGTAATTAAGGAAGCATTATAAAAATCTCATCACAAAATAATTCAGTAACTATTGTACTTGAGGAAAAATATGCTACCCTTTCCAAGTTTCTGCTAAGAATCTACTTGCCTCTATAAAATTTATTTTAAACCATATTGAGAAGCTGATTTCTTTCATCAAGGAAAGTACCAGGTGGCAAAGACACATTTTATATAAAATAGGACTGATCTTTTGCTACTGCTGAACACAGACAGAAAAGGAGAAAAGGGCATGATATAGAAGAAGATCAAATTCACACAAGAGAAGATAACTTTCTCTTATATCAGTCACAAGACGTAGCTTTCATGGATACCATAACAAATTAATATTAGCAAACAGAATACAGGTAAGTTTAGTTGTAGAAAAGCTCTACCATGTTTTTATAGGATACCACATACCAGAATATTGTACAAGTCATTTCATTAGTAGTGGGTCAGGAAAAAGAATAGTGAACTATATACTGAACCAGAACATTGTGAAGAAATGAAAACATTCTCAGAATAATGAAAAAAATATATTGAGGAAACTTCTAAGAGCATATGCAAATACTAGCAATAAAATAAAGCAGAAATTATTCTTTGTGTACTTTTGTTTTAGAAAGTCAATCCAGTGGGATTGGCATATGTCTTTGATGTCCATATTACAACATCAAGGATTTGCTTCCCTGATGTTTTGCTCATATCATCAGTAGGGAGACAACACCACTGGCTGTTAACTTGACACCATGGTAATCTTGTGGGGACTAGGACAGCAGAAGCAATAATAATAAGGTTAAAAGGGAAAACTTCAGTCAAAGTCACTGGCTTTGTTCTCTTGCAATTCCAATTGTGGAACCTGGAAATTTATTTACATTGTCTGTTCATCAGTTTTGTTGTTAGTAAAACAGTATGTAATTTTACACCTGAGAGATTACACAAATATTAAATAGCTTGTACAAGTAAAATATTTCAAATGCAGTGTGGATCACAGAGAATAAATAGTAATTGCTATTGTTTATAGCTATTAAGGTTAGCTTTTGACTCATTTCTTTTTAATGGATAATTGATTGAATAATTAATTTCTTAGAAATGCACAATAAAGTTGCTTGATTACTCTCTGACTTCCAGAACTTTTAGTCAAAATGTTTAAATTTTACAATGTGAATTTTTACTTATCTTGTAAAAGTATCATAATTGTCATATCTCACTATACTAGTTAATAGAAATAAAGTTTGAATTTATATTATATTACTAATTTCTTAATATTTATGAAATTTCTGAGTTTGATAGTCCACAAAGAATTGAAATCAATGCTGAGAAAAGTGCTTATCATAAAAGAATGATAATAAAGATCATGGACATGTGTGCACAGGTAATTAGAGATATGTAATCTCATCATAAAGAAATGACTACCCAAGTTAGCTTATATAGTTTTGATTGCAGAAGAAATAAACAATTTAAATTACATTATCAAATACATAGAGAGCAATTTTTTGTGTGACTGTCAAATAGCTTTGCATTAAAATGGGACTGTGACCTGCTAGAGGCATTGTTACATTTTATTTGTAATCCATGGAAGAAACTAGACAGAGTAGCCTCAGTGCTTTTCAAGCAGGATAGCCCACACAGTTTGTCTGTTGGCATGCAAGGTTGGTCAGTTCATTTGCTATTTAAATAAAAGGAGTCCATTTCCTGCGATAAATATATTCTATCGACTGGATTAAAAACTCAATGTTTACATAACTTTTGAAGGTTGCATATTATCTTACTGGGAAATGAAATAAGAGTTAGTTAATGTTCCAAAGAAAACAAACATGGAACTACCTTACAGTTCCCACTGAGGTTCTCATGAAGATTATTGCTCTTTTCAGTATTATAATTAAGACATAGTGAGAGACAAAGTCTTCATAAATTTAAATAGCCACTTTCTTCCCTCTGTAGGGTCTCTTACTGGGTACTGGTTTAGTCTGACTCTGGAATCACTGAATACAATATAAATAACCTAATTCTTCCACTGAAGGACTTTGAAGTGTCACAGAATGGGCAGTAACATTTTTCTTCTATAATTTATAAAATATTTTCTGACCTATATTTTTAAAGACACTGATCAAAACTGTAAATTTGTTTCACTCTTTAAAGAATTATTATTTAAACCCTCATAACATTATAAATGATGCACAATCACTGAAATCATATCCAACTACCTAGGAAATCTTGACTTTTCCTAAACAAGCCTGAAACATGGAATCAATGCTAAGCATTTACAGTTTTGACTCACAATACTGAAAATTTCTACTTAAGTTTTATTAATGAAATACAAAATCAGGCAAACCATCTCAGATAGTAGGTGCCCCCTTTTTGGATGATGTATTCACTGAGTGATATTCATGATTACATCATATAAACACACATACAAAACTATCAAGTTCTCAATAAGAGTGAATAAAGCTATTCTAGAAATTATGGTTTTTTAACAAAATCAAGTTCAGGAGTAACTGAACCATGGTTTTATGCAACTCTTCTGTTTCCTGCCTATAGATCTTGAATCCTCCCCTCTGTAAAATTGTAAGAGTGGCTTTGTGGGGCCGGGGATTTAGCTCAGTGGTTCTGGCGCCTGTCTTGCAAGCACAAGGACCCGGGTTCGATCCCCTGGTAACCACATACAATACTGGACATGGAGACTCATGCTTAGCAGGAACCAATACCACATACCACAGTGCCGGGCATGGTGGCTCACGCCTATAATCCCAGCACTCAGGAGGCAGAGGAAGGAGTATTGCTGTGATGTGAGTTTGAGGCTGAGCTCAGGGCCAGCTTGAACTACAAAGTGAGACCCTGTCTCAAACAAACAAACAAACAAAAAAGAGTGGCTTTGTGGCTTGAGTCCTAGACCTCAGAGAGGACTGACCACAGGAAGTTCCAACTAATCAGATCCAGTTATTTATCTCCCACCAAACCTATGTGTAAAGACAATAGTGCAAAGCAGGAAAGGAATTTATTCACTCTAACTTTATCAGGAAGACAGAACATTTAAGCATGCTCAGCCCTGGCTTTCAGGTGCTAACCAGGACTGCATGATTGTACAGAGAATGTGAGAAAGAGTATGCCTAAGGTAAGAAGTATACAGCCTGGGCCTAACATGATCTGCTTGCTCATTATTTCAAGATTCATAGGGAGGGGCTTGACTGGTACAAGAAAGTCATTGCCACTTAGGAAGGGAGTGGTTTTGACTGTTGTAACAAGATGGATATCCATCACACCTGCTCCTGGAATCGAAGTACAGGATTGGAGCCTTGATTCATGGAATGAGCTAGTCAGAATAAGGAGAGCCTCACCAGAACAGTAACGCAGGCGTCTTGCTCAGGAAATCTGTGTTTCCTTGCTCAGTTCTCTCACTGTTGCTTTTTATTCTTCCTCATTAGCTTCCTCTCCTCACTTTATTTGTTAACTTACATAAAGATAAGCATTTTTGGAGAAAAGAACAATGCTATTTCATTTTATTACCTCACTAGTACTATACTATTTTTATAAAACCAAACAATACAAAAATAGACAATTTCCAACACTTTTTATTTCTAATTCAAACTAAAACTGTCTTCTTTAGAAATAAACATCACACATATCGTAATCAAATGTATATATCATTCACACAATTACCTGAATTACTGTTTTTAAAATATTTTGAATGTTTTTCCAATTGTTTTAATAATTATTTTAATACCTATATACTATTACAAAGTATGAATGTACATATATCTGGCAATATTTAAGGAAAAAAATGTATGACAGGGAAAATAACTCCTAACTTGTTTGTTGTCAGATGTGTTGAATTCATGGCCTCACAACAACAAAAAGAGGTGAAGTTTTGAACCAAAGGAAGAGGTTAGGAGAGTTTAGTTGAAAATAAGGAGAATATAGCTTCTGGGACTCTGGGAAGGGTCCCATGTAGTTGCGAGGATAAACTCTCAAACTAGAGCTCATGATAAGTAAACAGAATCCAACAGTCACTCAACCGTTTAGTTGCCACATATCACAGATCACTCTATGGATTTAAAATTACCAGTTGGAACTCAGACCCTTCAAACCAGTTCCTCAGCAAGTGAGATTTAAAGAAAACTGAGATTTTTTAGTTAAACTGATTATTTTGTATTTTAAAGTCCTCAGAACTAAGGAGCTTAGTAGGGCATAGTTACAACAGGCTTTAGTAGGGAGGGGCTGATTTCATGTTGTCTGAGGAAGTTCATCATTGATCTGAAGTCATAGTCCATTGTTTATTCTTATTTTAATTCTCATCAATATAGCTGATCATCCAAGTCTCACTTGGCCTTTCCCCATAAGATATTAAATAAACTATTCTGCACAAAGAATAATGCTTCTGATTCACTCGAAAGTTCAGGAAATTACTTCAACTAAAGAATTGCCGGAGGTTTCAGATAGACATGTGAAAGTTAAAAATTCAAAAATGCTCAGCTTTAGGAGGATCATTCAATTCGATGAACTTTGCCTCCAGCAATCCTACCAAAGACTCATAGTAATGATAAGAATAGTATCTTTTTATGCTTATGCAAGAACAGGAGAAAATAGTCGTACTGCAGTAGGGTTACTTTATCTTAGTAGCGTTTCTTGTTATTGAATGTATCAGTCAGGGTTTACTAGAGAAACAGATACAACCTGAGACATACGAACATATAAGAATTCACAAGAGTGGCTTATAATGGCCACCCACAGAATCAGATATGGAAGAGCGCAGAGGACCTGTCTGCACACTGGTCTAGAAACAGTTCATGGCAGAAGAAGGCAGCAAAATCAGCAAGCAACAACTGATGACCTTCTTTCTGCTCCTTAGGTCATATCCAGACTATCCACCCTTACGGAAAGTAGCATTGATATTTAGGGTCAGGGAGTCTTAATCCTGCCATTGCACTATGAATCAATCCCAGTATAACATTCTTGACTCCAGCATCAAGTATTTTCATCCAGAAACCTCTGAAAAGTCCCACCTGTGACTGCATCAGGCTTTGGGGACTATCTAGATACAAGTCAGAACATTCATGCATTTGCTTCTTAGCGAAGCTTGCCTTCAAAGGAAATTGCTTTACCAGAGACTAATAAAATAGAGCCTTATCAGAGTCTAACTGGTCTGGGGAAAGGAAAATACTCAACCCTAGATTCCTCTAAGTTTCCTGTCTTACCTAAGAGGGAGTATACTGAAAAATACTAATGAATTTCAGAGACTAGGGAGAACAGACTCACTAAAAAATGCAGCAATCAAAGACTAAAAATGTTTGTGCTCTAATATTCATTACCACAATATCACTAAGGCATCTATATGACAACAGGAAAGTAAAGTAATAAAAATCTGCCTTTGTGAAATTGAATTAACCCAGCTCCAGAGTAAACTAAAGACAAAGCAGAGGCAATATAAGGGTTAGGGTTGGGGTTAGGGTTAGGGTTAAGGTTAGCATAGTTTAGACCTGGATACCTACAACTACAAAAAATAACAAACATACCTAATTTCTAGTCAGATAAAGTGAAGTCTCAATTGACATATCTATTTACCTTATTTCCTTTTACTCATTACACTATATCTGGTTTTTGGTAATAAAATTAGAAGAGATATTAAAAGCCAAAAAACATTACAGGACCAAACTAAACATCGGAAGCTGACTCATATATGAAAAAAGTGTTATCATACATAAAGCTTAAAACAACCATAATGAATATCCCAATGGTTGGTTGTAGTAAGAAAAATAATGGGCAATATAAATGATAGATGGATAATGTAAGCATAGAAATAAATCAATAGAAAACGTTAAAAATCTGAAAAATGAAAAAAAACCCCATAAATCCATAAAAGTGATTCTTCTGTATACTTAACATGGTTAGAGAAAACAATTTTCTAACCATAAAGAAATGGCAACACTAACTTCCAAAACAGAAATGCCAAGAGAGAAAAAGAATGAATAGATGAAAGACCTAAACTGGAAGTCTTGAAAGTGAAAAAAATGAGAGAATCACTAGAAGCCTTAATTATAGGTAAAGATTTCCTAAAAAGGATTCCAATGGCACAGAAAATAATAGCAAGAAAGGGAAACAATAGAGTTGAGACAAAAATTTTACCAGCTACCCTTGCAATGGAAGTTTAAGATCTAGACTATATAAAGAACACAAAAGATTTAATAATGAAAAATCAAATAGCTCAGTAAGGAGCAAAGGACTTGAAAGGCATTTTTCAGAAAAGTAATTATATAAAAAAGGTTCAGCATTTTTAGCCGTTAGGGAAATGAAAATCAAAGCTAAACATAGGGCTGAAGATGCAGTTCAGTGGGGTCATGCTGCCTGGGGCATGCAAGGTCCTTAGTTTAATTCTCTGTACTGGAAAAATAATTAAAAATAATAAAAAGCTACAGTGAGATTCCACCTCACCTATATGAATGGCTATTACCAAAAATTGAAAAAAAATAAACACTGGCAAAAATTTGAAGGGAAAAATAATCCTTTGATGTTTATTGTAGGAAAATAAATATTTTTAGTCCCATTGAAATATGTATGGAATTTCCTAAAGGAAAAAAAAAATCCCAAACAAACAAACAAAAAATCCCCCTAAAAGTAGGTTGCAATTTGATCCAGTTAAACCACTTTTTGGTACTGCATATACTCAAAAGAATTAAAGTCAGCTGGTCATATGAATAACTGCATATCTGTGTTTATTGTGGCACAATCACAATGGCAGGATTTTCATGGACTGAGCTGGAACATGGAGACCTTTTTTCTAGGAAGTAGTTTTATTTGTGTGGTCACTGACTCAGCAAATTCCTATCCAAAGCTGAAGTTTGAAACATGGTGTAGTTGTACTGTTTTATATAATTTTTGTGTCTTTGTGATCTTTACATTGGTATACACTTAGATTTTACAGTCTGGTTGGTTGTACATTAACATTCTACAGTCTGGTAGAATATGATTTATATGACAGAGTTACATCAGAACTACACATGCTACCTAGAGGCAGAAGTACTGCATTGTAAAAAGTTCTCACTCTGATATGTCAGAAGGGGGCCCCACCATACTCTCCCCTTTGATGCTTGATCCCATTTTATTTTAGGTCCGAAAGCATCATTCTGCTTCAGAGGTTCATATTTCGATAACGTGATCACATTTGTAACCATTTTTAGTTTAACAATCATCTCAATAATGTATAACCTAGAAAGTCACACAAGGCAAGATAAAGCAGCCTCCCCAAATCAGGAATATGATACCTACAAGGGTTGTGAATTCCCTGTGAGTTGAAACCTAAAGTTCTCTTTCTGTGTGGCTGGCATCTGCCAGCAGGAGTTAGTGATTGTAGCCCCCTATTTATGTCTAGTCAGCATTAGTACAACTTTTAAATCTCTTATTATACTTTTCTGTTGGGTATTTAAAACCAAGTTAAAGCAAGATCAGTGTTGATCAAAATTAACTTTTTTTCTTGGTCAAATACCAAAATCAGTCAAGGGTTTCCAAGAGTCATTTGTGGCACTATGTGTAGAGCCCCTCAGCCCTTTTATCACTGTGAGCTGCCAGTATAGGTCACAGTCTTGTTTCACCATGTGGAAGCACAGAAGATAGTTCTCTCTTTGGTGACCCTCCCTTTTATTTCACAGTACCTCAGTTGATCTGTGTGTGTTCTTTAGGACCTAATGGTCTCTTTGCTCGGGAGGTTGGATGACTTACCTAACTGTAGCATCTATGTAAGATCATTTTAAGTTTCCTAGCCTTGGTCTTTGTTGAACTTGAAGGACAGGGCAAAAATATTGGCCATTCTCCAGTCCAGTTACTTTTTTAGCTTTGCTTTCTAAACTTCATTTGTTGAACAGCCAGCAGAGCAGTTAAACCAGTACTGCTGTGGGGCAGTAGATTTAATCTTATGATCATATCCTGATGTCAGTCACCCTGAAATATATAATATAACCAAGGAACTGTTACTTTTTACTTACTGTGCTTATATTAGAATTTGAATGAATTCCTGCAGAATATTAACAGATAATAATTATAAAGTTTTATAGAGACAACTTAAGATTGAAGACATTATGTAGTAATTATGATGACATCATTAGATTAAAAATATTTGTTATCTGTTATTTCTGAAATACATTCAAGTTTTTTAAAATGAAAAAATTGGACAGTTATTTCATTTAATTATAAGTTATCAGATATCAAATGACAGAAACTTTACCTTATTCATTTTCTTTTAATCAAAGCACATGAAAATATCCTAACATGATTTATAATAATCACATAAACATAAAATGGAAAAAGTCTATCATCATGAACAACTGTAGTTTGGAGGTCACAAGTATGATAAGATGTTTTTCTTAAATACTGCATCTTAATAAGACTTCTACACTTGAAAGGATAAAGTTATTTAATATGCTATGAGGTTAGCAATAATTTACATTATAGCTGTATAGAGATGTTTACATATATTTAGTTATTTTTTTTACTTTTAAGGCAAGATTCAGATTTTAAAAACAAATTTGTATAGAATTCTTGTCAATTCTGTACTGACAATAATTAAATAGCATTTTTCAAACTTTTATAAATTTAGGAAACTGTTAATGACCATATGTAGATTTATTACGTAATAAAAGTATGTGATAATGTAGTAAACATGTAATAAATATTTACTAACATTAACAAATGCTGTTTATTTAAAGAAAGGCAATAGATATTAATCAACCAAGAGCATTTGAATCAGAAATTCTTACTGTTCTAGGCACAGAGAGCTTAACCTTTTACTTTTCACAGTTTAAGTGTGACATAACAATTTACTTAATAATTGCGCACAGTATGAATCCTGGAAAAACTGATCAAGCCACTGATCAGTGGAAAAGCTGGATAAATTTTGGTCTAAGCAGTATACTCTTTCAATCACAGAGAGTTCTGCGCAGTGGTACCTGAAGTTCAAGGTGTTTGACGTAGTTACCTTAACAACTTCTTTAAATGACTCATCACAACAATTAACATTTTAAACTACTTTGCATATTATCTTTGACCAAGGAAAAACTTTTAAATTGTTGCACTCGACAATATTAGGCACTACATTTATGAAATTCATTTTGGGAATTATCTTGGTTATCTAGTTTTTTCAACAATATGGATGGAAACATGTCACCAGTCTTTGAAATATATTTATTCTTAACTGATTTAAATTAGTTTACTGTAAGCTACATGAACTATAAGCATATGAGTTGATATCAGGAGTGTCTATTTACCTATAAGGCAACCTAAGGAGAACACATATCTCGAATCACCTATAGAAACATACAGTTTAAATCATGCATGATCTTTATGTTCTCAGACTCTAAGTCTTCTATATGTAAGTTTCACACGACTTTGAGGCTTCCTGACCATCACCCTATAATCTTTTAAGTAGACCAGTTATTTCCAGTTTTTATAGGGGAAGCCAAAAGAGGCAGAGAAAAATAAAATGAAAAATAAATTTGCTTTAGATAGCTTAAAGGAATGATCAAAGAACAAACAAATACCCCCACAAAAAAACCAGACACACAATTACTTTTAGATCAGAGTAAACCTTTATAAATATTGCTCAAGTTGAACTATCGCTTTAGTAACCTGTTGTAGGTTCATTATAAATTGACTTGTCATAACTTCGTGGGGGTGACTAATTAATGTAAACATTTCTTGCAATAAATCATCACCAGTAAGGAGGTGGGAGATAAAAATGTCTTACTGTAGACTTATAAACAGAAAGAGTCAGGAGGTGAGAGAAAGAGCCTTCAGGATCTGTATTTTTATGTTCTAATTTATCTTTGGAGAAGAAGTCAACTTTTATTTTAACCATAGGTCACATATTAAGGAAATTAGAGGCCGGGTACCTCCTTTCCTCCCTCCCAAGTGGCAGGAAGTAGTTACTAAGCTTTTCTACTTTTCAGCTCCCTATCTTTTTTGTAACCAACAAGAAAAATAAAGTTAAAAGTATCTGAGTTGTCTGTTTTTTGTATTTAGTTCAAGTTTTTACTTAAAATTATTATTATTAGTAGTAGTAGTAGTAGTACCAGTAGTAGTAGTAGTAGTGGTGGTAGTAGTAGTAGTACAATTTTGGTTATACTTTCCCTTGCTCTCAGATTGTTACATTTTTAGATTTGACTTGCTGACAGTTGACTTTCAAGTAACCTTGAATTAGTGCTTTTATTTTAACACCTTGAGAAAGCAGAGAAGGAAGTTAATTTTGTAATTGTAGCTTAAGAATATACAATGTATAAGAATTTTTAAGTATATTATTTAAGTAAAAATAAATACCAACTTAAACTGGAAAACCAAAAGTAAGTTTATCAGTTGGCCAAGACTTACAAGAATGGGCTCTTATTGTGACTCTGCGTTGGCTCTGATGCCACAGAATGAACATTTAAAGGTTTACTTTCTATTTTTAGTGGGGTATGGAGAGTTGTTTCTTTCTAATTTTTCTTCTGAGCCAAGGAGAAAAGTATCAGCCAGTGTTGGAGTGCTTCATAGGAGACTATAGACCTTATGTCCCCATTCCCATTCCCGATACTGTCAGTCTTGCATGGCAATGAAACAGACTAGGTAAAATTAGGGCTAATAAAGTTTATAATGCATGCACTCTCTAAATTATTTGACATGCATTCTGCATAGCTTACTAGGGACATAACCTCAATGTCTCAAATTAATGAGAGACATTATCTCAGTTTTCTTTCTACCTATCCTCAAGTCTTCTATGGATGGAAGCCTCAAAAGGAACATCTGGCTATATCATATTCAAATTGTAGATAACAAAGACAAAAACATCATGAAAGAAGCCAAAGAGTAGTGGGGAACACTTCCTATGTACAGAATCACAGATAAGAGTTACATTAAGATTTTCTTCAGGTGGGGCCGGGGATTTAGCTCAGTGGTTCTGGTGCTTGTCTTGAAAGCGCAAGGGCCAGGGTTTGATCCTCAGTAACCACATACCATACTGAGTGCAGAGACTCACACCCAGCAGCACTCAGTACCACAGACCACAGTGCTGGGTGTGGTGGCTCATGCCTGTAATCCCAGCATTTGGGAGGCAGAGACAGGAGGATTGCTGTGAGGTTGAGGCTGAGCTCAGGGCCACCCTGAACTACAAAGCAAGACTGTCTCAAAAAAAGAAAAAGATTTTCTTCAGAAAGTATACAAACAAAAAGTAAGTGTAGAGAGATCTAATGATGAAAAAATATACACCAATGTATAATTTGTCACTCAAAGGGGAAGAAAAGGCTTTCTGAGAAAAAAAAATTGATGAAATTTATGACCAGTATACTTGTCTTTCAATAAATGTTAAAAGAAGCTCTTCAGAGAAGGAAGGATAACGATATAGATCATAAACTCAGAGCTGCAAAAAGAGAGAAAATCTGTTGAAGAATAAAGGCAAAGTAGAATACTCTCCTTGTAACATTTTAACTGATACAAAGACAATGGTTTGTGCCAAATAATAATGGTATTGTTAAAACCCCCAGGCCAGAGGACTGACTCAAGTTCACTCATCCATCACGTCTAGACTGTCACAACTAATAAAGAAGAGAGGAATTTATTCTCAGTTTGGCAACCAGGAAGACAACTGATTCAGAAAACCCTTTCTCCTGAATCATACATCAATTTCAGAATGATAAGGAAAGGAGCAAAAGTGGAGAACCAAGAAATAAGTCCATGTGCTGCAGTTTCTTTCAGGCTCTGAAGTGGTGTGAGCTGACAGCTAGTAAACGTGCAGAACCACACCACAGTTCTGGTTCTTCAGGTCCAGAGCCATGGTAATTCCAAGTCTGGAGACATATATGTATCGACTCAGGGATCCAGAGATGGATTTTGGAAAATTTGGCAAATAGATGTCTCTGAAAGCTCTGAAGATTGCTTTATCACTCTTGTCTTAGAGGAAGATGATTTTGAGGAAAGATCCTATAAAGTTGCCTAGGCTGACTTTAAACATGATCCTCCTGCCTCAGCCTTCTATGCAATGAGAATTACATTCATGTATACCATACACAAAAATATACAATATACTTCTAAATAACATATGAGTTTTAAAAATCCTACAATAGGTTTCGAAAAATTTTAAACATAATAAAAATGAAAATACAATTCATTAAAATTTGTGGGACACAGTGAAAGCAGTGTATGTAGGAAATTTATAGTTTTAATTACATACAATCTAAAATTAAACAATTAATCTTTGACAACAGGAAAGTAGAAAATAAGCAAATTAAATTCAAAATTAACACAAGAAATGATAAAATAAGTGCAGAGATCAATGAAATTTAAAACAAAAAATGTCAATAGAGAAATAATCAATGCAACCAAGAAGTATTTGAAAAGATCAACAAAAATGACAAATTTATCTTTAGTTTAACCACAAAAAGGACCAAATTTATAATGCAAGATGGGCCAATACACTGATGTCTTGAACACTGAAATAGAATGAACACCTTTATGCCCACAAGTTTATTTGCTTCTTTTTTTCTCTCTCAAGTTCTGGCTATAGTTCAGGTTGGATTTGAATACACTATGTTTCCCAGGCCAGCCTCAAACTCATGGCAATCATTTTACCTTAGTATTCCAAGTGGTGGGTTGTAGACATATGCCACAATAACCTGATATGCCCACAAATTTGATGACCTAGATGAAAGAGATCAATTCTTTAAAAGACCATTCACCAAACCCACCAGAGGAGTGGATAGTGTAAAGAGGTCTAAATCAGTTAGAAACATAAAGTCTACAATTAATGACTTTACAAAGATAAAAGTACTAGGCCCAGATGGGTAACTGTCTAAGTTCTACTAAAATTTAAGGAAGAAATGATATCAACTTTATACACTCTTTCAGATGACAGAAACAAAAAGTATTTCCTAGCTGATCCTATGTATTCAACATTATCATAGCAATAAAATCAGCAAAACATATTAGGAAAAGAAAAACAATAGTTAACATCTCTCATGAAGAGAGAGACAAATTGTTCAACAGAATATTAGCTATTTAAATTTAAGCATGCAAATTAATATTCATACATCATGCCTTAGTGAGAATGAGTCCAGCTATAGAAAGCATATTCAACAGGTTTTAATCAAGTCCATAAGCTTAAGAAAAAATTGTATATGATCAAATCATCAGATACAGAAAACCTAGAAAAAAAACTAGAAAAACTAACATAAGTCCATGATAAAAATGAACAAGTGGGAGTAAGAAGAGAAATTGCTTTATCTTTAGACAGATAGAGCATCGACAAGGAAACCTGAACACCAGCCATGTCTAAATGATGTGATCCACGGTAAGAGAAGCCAGATTTGAAATGGTTGCACCATAAAACTTGTTTCATCTTAAAAATATTCCAAGATCAAACATTATGTCTTTGTTCAGGTTGAAATCACAAAAAAAAATCCCAAATCTCATGACTTGTCAACAAGAGAAATATATTTCTCACCTTTCTGGAGTCTGGAAAATCCAAGATTAAGGTACACGCAGGTTTGTTGTCTTCTGGTTCACATTAGTGTAACTATAAGGGTATCGACCTTTTTCAGATGGTGCCATCTAGCTACATCTTCACAGATCAGAAGAAGTCAACAATTCCCTTAGAGCATATTGTATAATAGTAGGTGTCTCACTTCTGAAATCTTTGCCTTCAAAATCCTAATCCCCTCACAAAGGACCTACTTCCCAATACCATCACCTTAACCTCCCAATACTATCACCTTAACCTCCCAATACCATCACTATAACCTTCAGTCACCTTCAAGGTTAGGATTTCAACAGGAATTTTGAGAGATTCGTGGTATAGCATACAGATTCATGGTATAGCAGATGATGTTTTATAGAGCACCATAATGCTAAATAATGCATTCAGCCATTTCACATAAATTCCAATCTGGCAGTTGTATATTGGAAAAGAAAGCAAATTCACATAGAAATTACACATATTTGTTTTTCAAAGAAATGCAGTTGCTACCAGAAGTTTTGCAAGGTATGTAGAAGAGTTGGGGGAAATACCCTGACCACTTTCTCCTTCCTTCTCACCACTTCCTGTGCCACACCTCAACCATGTTCACATGGAAGGTGGAAAGAAATGGTGTCAGTAATTGTAATGCAGAGAAGAGGAAATGATTCAGCGAGGGTGAAAAACTGAGACTAACCCAACACATTCAAATCCTTACAGTCCTCTGCTTGCATCACTAAAGTATGAGAAGTGATAAAAATATACAGTGAATGAGCCATGACAAACTCATTACAATCATAGTACGTTGTCATTAATACTCTCACTTTAGACATCCTTATCGCTCGTTCTGTCCCTTTTCACAGCGACTATGGAAGTTCTCTTTCTGTGTCTTTGTGAAGTTTGATCAGAAACACAGTCAAGTGCTGCTGCTGAGTGCCACCCAATGGAAGGCAGGTCCAGAAAAACACGATTCTCATTCATATTATTCATTGGATCTGATTCTATGAGACTTCTGGCTCTTGCTCAAAGTCAAAATGACCAAGAAATGTAAACATTTAGAATAGATTCAGGACACCAAGTCAACCACAGCAATGCAAAAGAGACATCCACAAAAAAGGAATTCCAGAACTGCTGCAGAAAGTGTCAAAAATGATAGAATGAGTTTGTTCAAAATTAGGGGTAGTATTTTGAGAGCTACTCTTAGCAATATCATTTACTGTATTTTAAAAACAGTTTAAACATTCATCATATTTGCCAGTTGTATATCACACCCGAATCTCTTAATTCAGTTTATAGTACTGCACTGGAACCAATAAAAATTTATCTTAAAGAAGAAAACGGTAGGAATAGTATCTCATACAAACCACTGTGAAAAAACATGGTTTGGCTGAGCTAGTAAACTGTCAATAAGCATGTGGTCAATTGTAGCTGGTGATAACAAAGATACATAGATCTTTTATGAATAAATTGCTATCATAGACCCAATATGGTTATTGACAGTCATTTCATTTCTTAGAATAACTAAGTGCTAAAAGGCACATGATTATTGTGGATGGAAATGTATTCTATCCACAATCAAATGAAATGAGATGGGCCCAAAGACAGAGATCGTTCTTTGATTGGACTCTTATTTTATTGTCCTAAATTTAAAGGCTGAATTTTGTTATGTATCCTCCTTTCTAATTCTTGAAATGAAAGATTAGGCACTTATCATCAAATCTCCTTTGCATTGCAGAGATGTCAGTAGGCTCTCTAATTACTCTCATATAAAGCAATTTTTTTATACAATATACTTAGCACACAGTGAAGTTCTCAATTATATTATCAACATGCTGCCGTGGATGAATACAGACACAAAGATTTGGAGCTGCTATGGTTCAGATATTTATCAAAGATCTACATATTAACAGAGTGACAGTACTGGGAGATCACAAGGCCTGCTGGGAAGTCTAGGGTTAGTGGTAGCATGCTTTCAAAAGGATCTGGGCATTTCCTATGGGACCCAGCTTAGTTCTTATGAGAGAATTATTATAGAACTTTGAGCTCTCATTCCCTGTTTGCCTAAATGGTTCCCTACTTGAATATATGCTACTCCATCTGCTTTGGGTCTCTTGCCAAAGCCAGTACCATACATTTGGGGCTAAATAAAACTTTACTTTATAAAGTTAGTCTACCTCAATTATTTTGTTGTACCCATGCAAATTTAACTTGTACAGGAACCTCAGTGAGAAATGTGAAAAACTTGTCATTTCTGTTTCCAGCATATCATCTCTGGCGTTAAAGGTTTCAACTTACATTTAAGGCAGACTTTTCTCTGATGCAAGTGAAACTACAGCAATTAACTCTTAATTATTTGTATATAAAAGTATTATGAAGCAGAATGTCATTTATGACACAACCTTAAAACTACTATTGTATATTCATCTTAATAACATAATATGTATGTAGTTTTAAGACTGTATTGAAGTATAAGTTGTTTATTAGATTAATTGTCCAGCCTATATTTTTCCTAGGTTTAGTAAGTCCTTACAATAATCTTTTACCAAAATTTCAGAATCTTTATATTTTGAAATGTTTTATATTTAAAGAAAAGTTTCAAAATAGTGTCATGTCTTGCATAACCTTCAATCAGTTTTGCTTGAGAACATCTTAAATAATCATGCACAAGTATAAAAATTAAGGCTTGAAAACTGGTATAACACTGTTAACTACTCTACAGAATTAATTTGTATTTAGCAGTTTTTCATATTATGTTTATATTCTTTTCTTTTTCATATTCTTTTTCAATCTAGGAAATCTGATGTATTTATTTTTGCTGTGCTTACTTAATTTTCTCCACCTCGCGGTAGTTTCTCAGTCTTCTCTTGATAAAGTCGAAGAATACAGGTCAGATTTTTAATAGAATGGACTTCAGTTTGTGTTTGTCTGATCTAATGGTCACATGCAGGTTATGTGTCTTTAGCAAGAGCATCACAAGAGCAATGTGACTTTCTCAGCTCTTCATCTTGTCACAGAGCATATGAAGTTGGTCGATCTCGATGGTGATGCCTTTGATCGTGAATGAAACTTCTGTTTGTCAGACTTTCTGATTTTCAGTTTGTCATTCTGCCAGCATGTCTTCTGAATTGTGGCTCTGTATGTAGATCTTGACCATCATAATCATTATTGTGTAACAGCCAAGGATTTAGTTCAGTGATTCTGGTTCTTGCTTTGCAAATGTAGGATCATGACTTCAATCCCCAATACCAAAAAAACCCAAACAAACAAAAAACAAAATAATTATTACTATTCTGACTTTGATGTTTTACTTCTCTTACTTCTGCTAAAGGGGGGCAGGAGGGATTGCATGATTATATTTCATCAGTAAATTACTATAAATTATGATGGGTAGGGCTGGAGCCCAACAAGCTCCAATGGCATAAGGAAGGTTTGAGAACAGGTAGCCACATGCTTATATTGCCAGTTCCCAACACTGCATTCCCTCACCCAGCCTATCCCCAAGGCCTCAGGAGGGTTTTGGAAAAACCCTCAAATTCACAAATGGTTTTGCGTGATTTGCAGGTACCACCTGAACATGAAAAGCAGTAGGAATATAGTTCCTTCCAGGGACTTCATAAGGAAGATTTGCTCTCAATCTCTATAGGTGGGTATCGTCCTCTCCATGGGTGACTGAATGAACCAAAAATGGCAGGCAAAGAGCAAAGTTACCCTCTCCTTGATAATCTCTATTCTCATGTTCTCAGACTTCAGCACACCTGATTATTGAACATATGTGTTCAATCTGGGATTTATATGGGGAATGATTCCCTGTCCCTGCACCATTCTACCTTCGAGTTTGGACTAAATACCATCATCAGCTTTCTGACTAGCCTGATGTCAACAGAACATAAGATTTTTCAGACAATAAGTATATGCACCAATTCCTATAACCTCTCTCCCTCTCCTACATGCTCTGTTTCTCTGAAGAACTGTAATTCAGAATGCTTGTATTTCTGTGTGTGCGCAAACTTGTGTGTGTGTGTGTATGTGTCTGTGTGTGTAAAGACCAGGCTCAGCAATTAATTGAGGGATATCTTTTAACTTTCTACCTTATATTGAAAGTCCAATTTCTTAATTTTTGTGTTTCTTTAATATAAGATATAATACTAATGGTTTTTCATCATAGAAATGTTTTCATACCTCAGAAAGTTGAATACAAAGCTCCTGTAAAAGCATCATCTTTCACTCTAGGATGTTGTGGTAGAGGTGCTATGTAGGCCATGTGAACTGGCACAATATCCATAGGTCAGGACAAATATAGTTAAACGTCTCCTCTATGGAATGAGGCAGAAGGTGAAGTTCTCATGACTCATGTCTTATATAATCACTGGGAGAAGAAAGATGACCGGCAACATAAATATTGCAGACAAGCATGTTCGGTCTTACTTTTCCACTCTGACTCTATTCCAGTGAGAGAGCTACAGTAAAAGCCTCAGATTCAAATATTCACACAGCAGGATAAGAGCCCCCTTTCTTGCTACTGCTGAGAATAACGCATACAGTAGGCGTTGAGTGCAGCTTGGCTGGAGCTTGCTCTCAGACGGCTGGTTTCACAATCTGATGCTCAGGTGAACTGAAAGCAGCTGTTGATCTGATTTTCTCCCATCCTTTCCCTTTTCCCATCCAATAACAAAAGGGAAGTATAAGTTCTTCCCTTGATCTGACAAGCTATGAGTCTTGAATCTGGGTGGAGGGATAGTATAGTTTGGATCTGGACCATCCCCTAAGGGCTCAAGTGTTAAAAGTATGGTCCCCAGGGTGCTGTTTTCAAGAAGATGCGGCCTTAAAGAAGTAGGACCTCAAGGAGAAGTCTGGAGGTCTTTGGGAAGATGACCTCAAAAGAAGTTGGGGAACTATTTTCCTTCTTTAATTTTCTTCTCTTGGTATGAAGTGAGACATTTGTCACTCCATGCACTCTCCACCAGTAGACACGGCCTTTCCACAGGCCAAAAAGCATGCAGTCAACAGATATGGATTGAAAATTCCAAAACTGTGACTCAGACATTATATCTTTAAAATTGATGTTTTGTTTTACAGTTACTAACACAGAAGTGTATAAGACGTTGGCTCATGACGAGTGGACATTTCAGATGTGTTGCACCGATTCTCACAGATGTCTTTGCCAGTGAGGAGAATAGTTTCCTCCAGGCAGGATGAATCAAGGTGGTGAAGACTGCTACCATTCTCTGCTTGTCTTATTGTTTGGAAGTAACATGGTTCAAGGGACAGTTGGGAAATTAACTAGGCCGAATTGCTACTGTCTTTAAGACTGAAGACTGATATAATTGCTTATAAATTCCTTGAAATAATGGAAATAGGATAAAAGAGGAAACTCTTAAGAGTAGAATTTAATAGCAGTAACAGTATTTTACGTTTTTGAATATTAATCAATGCCAGGGTCATAGCAGTCTGGCAATAATGGCCCTTAATATCTTAAACTCAACCTTGCTTTTCATCTGTATATTGTTAAATTTTGAAGTAATCCATTTCCTAATCTCCATTGCAGCTAGAAATAGCTCTATGGCTATTTTTTCAAAGGGTAATAGTGTAACTGGTGTGTGAAAGATCCAAAATATGTATTTTTTAAAAGGAATATCCTCAACCCCTTCGCTGTTGCTGCTATTCAGTGTCTAGCTGTAGTGACTGGAACATACTGTGCTACGAGGAACAAAATAGCCTCAGATCTTAATTATCAAGAGACTCACATGTCATAGTTTCTTGATGATACTGTATAACTAGTGTTTATGAGAAAGTAATAAGTCTTTCTTGTTTGCGACTTTACTATTTTGAGCTGTCTAAGGTTACCATTAAAACCTATTTCAAGTAGTTAAATATTTATAAGAATATATCCCCTCACAGGTTTGTGAGAATCACATGACATGTTTATGTCTTCTATGTACCCATCCCAACCCACTTCTCCATGATAAGCACAGTAGGTGATATAGATCAACACAATATATAAAATACAAATATGCATTTATTTGTTGATTTTTTTATGCTAACTCTTAATAGCTATCCAAAGAAATAAAATATTTAAAGTTCATGGCAATAATATTTTCATGCAATAGTACTGTATTTAGTGCAGGTAAAGAAATAATAATAATATAGTAAAATACTCAACTTTTATTTAGAGTTTATTAGAAGTGTAAGCTTTCTTCAAAAAGTCTAGGAAAATCTGTATGGTAATTGATAGATTTTACAAATAACATGAGATGATGTCAAGGATTGGAACAAAGAACCTTTTGAAATAGATTCCAGTTTGTAGATTACATATTTCTATGAAATCATGGATGCACCTCAATTAATTAATGCTTTCCAAGGAGCAATGAGTATCGTGATGACGATGTGACATGAGAAAGCTATACAAAAGCATAGCAAAGGCATAATGGCATCATTAGTTCCTTACTGTGACTCAAAGACAATAAAATAAATAACTCACTGATGACTAAAAAGATAAATGTATTTGGTTCACCATAAAGGAGCAAATGAAGAGCTAGAATTTGTTCCACTGTATCCATCAGAAGTATATTTAGACCTATACTGATTTATTTATTTGTATTACCTTATCTTGTTTTAAAGGTTTGAGATAATTTTCAAAGATTCAGAGAACATAGCATGATAAGAGTAAATGGAAAAAGCCATCATAGGAAAAATGAAGCCAAGATAAAATAAGAATTTAAGTAAGATAAATTCACAACAGTGTAGTTTAGTTACCAAAAGTCATACCACAAACTGCTTTCTGGGAAATAATGCAAAGAAAGAAATATCTTCAAATACATGAACTAGAATATAGATGATGAATATAGAAACCAGTTTCTATGGGAAACAAAATATATCTAATGCAGCAGATAGATGTTTATACAGCAAGTGCTTTTTATTCTAAAAAATAAAGTACTAAATGGTATAATAAGAACTTCATAGAGTTGGGCTGGAGGTCTAGTTCAGAGGGGCTATGCCTGCCTTGAAAGCGCAAAGTCCTGAGCTCGATTCTTGATACTGGAAAAAATATTTCATAGAATCCTCCTTATATTTTTAACTGTAAGTTGACATTCTTATAATATTCCACATCTTTTCATATTTCTTATAACACAGCACTATCTCTGCTTCCCCAGTCTTATGAAATTATTGTCATTCATTTCACATATCCATTCATTATGATCTGATGATACATTATTACTATTGTTATTTTAAATAGTTATCTTTTACTCAATTAAGAATGAGAAAATTTTAAAGTTATTTTGTTTTTGTATTTTTTAGTCTTTTCTATTCTTTATCTAATTCAAAGTTTCTGGCAATGACATACATTCTTCATTTTTTGTTTTTGTCTCAGTTTCTGCAAAGTATTTCTTCACTTTTGAAAAGCATTTTTTTTTTCTGAATATAAAGAACAGATTTGATTTTTTTCTTTCAGAACTTTAAGTATTCTGCTCTCCTTTTTTATGTGGTGGCTTCTGACAAGAGGTCTGTTGTCAGCTTTGTTCTCGTTCCTTAATGAATAAGGTTCTTATTCCTTTATATGGTTTATTTCAAGGTTTTTCACTTTGTTTTTTGCATTTCTCATAAGTATGCCTCACTCAAAGTTTTTTGCATTTATCTTCAGGATAAATCTATGGTTTATATATGCTCAGGCAGGCCTGTGATTTGGTTTCTGTCATTATTTTTGGAATTTTTCAAGCCATTATTAATACAAACATTTGTTCTACTCTGCTCTCTCTTCCTTATTCTAATAATCCAATTATACACATGTTACAACTTTAAAATCTGTCTTATGTTTTAAACTACACTTAGATTTCTTAAAAAACATTTACTTGTTTTTGCATTCCACTCTGGGTCAGTCTACTAGTTTCTCTTCTGGCTCACTATTTCCTTTCTCACCTGTGTCTAGTTGAAGCCAGAATTCCGGGGTCTAACTAGTGATAAAGATTGCACCCTGGGAGGCAGGAAGCAGAATGTAAGCATATTTACTTAAAATATGTAAAGACAAGAAAGGACAGTCTCCTCCAGTCAGGAAAATGTCCTGAAAAGGAAATCTATGAGGGCTCTTGGGTAAGAAGCACGACACACAGTACAAACACACAGCAAACTTTCTGTTCAGCAGAGTCTACTTTTTAAATTAACTCTGTCATCATGCATTGGCCTGGAGTGGGCCTTTGTGTTCAGTGACGGGGTCTAATAGGAAAGTAAAGTACATGAAAATGTATAAAAGAACCCCTGGACCCATCTGTTTCTCATAAAATCATAGCACTTCTTCAACTTTTGTGGTAGGACTTGAATTCAAGTCCTTGCACACTAATCATGCACCCTACTGCTGAGCTACCCACCCTCTCACTTTCAGTTTGAAATCTGGGGACATCAGTAAAGTCAATGATAGAACAACCTTGTCCTTCAGCCCAGACAGTTAAGTTCTGAGGATAGAGCCTGTGAGGAGCTATTCAGGAGGTAGAGACAGGCTTTGTTCCATCTTTGGTGTTTGAGACGCAAGTCCTGAGGTTGCCTATCTATTTCAAGATGTACCCACATGTCTGCAAGGAAAGCTGTAGGACTCTTGGGGAAACCTCCTGAGCTCGTTCTCCACACAAGATTCCTTTTGAATCTTGTGCTGGAATTGGTGTTTCACTCTAAGATCCGGAGCAGTGCAGTGCAGCTGCTCTCTGCTGCATTCCTGCCTATGGCTCACAAGCGTGGCAGCCCAGCAGCCCATTTGATGTTGCAAGAGCTGTCTCTTTAGATGCATTTATTAAGCTGTCAACAGTGATGTACCATTGAAAGAGTCTCATCTGAAGAGAATTTTTTTAATTGTGGGTTTTCCTGTACATAAAAGATGTGTTCTTTCTGAAATGTATGCTTTCTGAAATTGATGTGACCTAATTCAAGAGCATTTTGCACACTAGAAAATTAAGAAACATGCTCTGAGATAATTGGCCAACGATGTCAAGATCAGTTTAGTTTCTTTTATTATTCTGTAATTTGAAGCATGTTCATTTTGAAATAAAGTTGTTTTGTGTTAATAATGGTGACACAAACAATGATAATGCATAAATCAGAGAAAAAGGAGATCAAAGTAGCAAGTGCTGGGTGAGTTATGTATTATTGTATATGCATTTAATATATGATATTTACTGCATAAACTAAGAGTAACAGAGAAATTTGGGTAAATTCAAAATACAATAAGTTAAATATGAATGTATTGTTTCTGATTTTGAGAAATTTTATTTTTTGACATTTAGTTTAGCCTCTACAATTTCATTGTCCAAAGGAACATGAGGTGACAGGAGCTTAGAGAGTTAAGTTCTTAAATCTTTCATAGGTAAAAATACTTTTTCATAAGTAAAGAATTGTTTTCAGAATGTCCTATGTACAGACTTTTACCCCTCTAGGTTTTGTGCATAATCTTCTGAAGTGTTTTTATTTACTGTTTATTTTGGAACTAGGGAGGACTGAAGTGAAGCATAGTTAAATGATGCAATTTCTTTGTGTAAAAAGAGAAAATTTTGTTTCCAGACGGAAAAAAAAAAAATCTTAAGTTTTTGCTGGTCATTTTCTGTCATTAGCTCTCTCTTCCAGCAGAGGGCAAGATGTAGCAATCAGAGAACACATTTCCAAAGGGTTATAGAGGAACAACGTCATGTTTATTTGGAGTTACTGTATGATATGTAAGAAACATGTTCTCTTTTTGCTTTATATGAATCTGGTTAATGCTAAGTACTCCAAAGAGAGAGAGGAAGTGATTATTTGCAAAATATTGTACTGAAAAGAAGAAACAATAATATACTACCACTAATAATATACTACCACTAATACAATAATATTATTAATATAATTAATAATAATATCTGCAGAGAGGGTGGGGAAAGGGGAAAAATGAGAGTCAAGTCATCTCTTTGTGAGAAGCTTTGAACTTTCAATGTTGAATGTGTTCAACACATTGTGTCTTCATAATGTACCAATACAGATTTGAAGTTAAACAAACAAACAAAACTGAACAGTTAGCTTGGTTCACTTCCAGAATGCTTTGTGTACTTTTACAGATTTTAAGAGACTACTTTCTGCTGTTGTTTAACAAACAAATAGAAAATTGCTGTATACTCCATCCAGATGTATTTTAAGGAAATAAAAAGAAATAAACTTTTATTTCTAAGTAAGCAAAAGCCACAGATCAATTGCTTGCTGACAGCGACAGTCTGCTCCAATCTGGCACTTTTGCGGCCTGTGCATTTACAGAAGGGAAGGAAATGAGAGGTTTTCCTGCAGGGAGCCCACGCTGTACCAGGAATTGCCGCCGATCCGCACAGAAACTGCTAGTTACATAACATAATTCAAATCACTGGAATTCCTAGAGAAAAAAATTAAATAGGCCAGAGGTGAAAGGATTATCTTGGTTTCCCAGTCCGGTCAGGAAAGCCTTTCTGGAGAGTAAGAGGCCATCCTCATGTTCCAAGTGATCTGTTTCTCAAAGCAGCACCTTTCAAGTCTACCAGTTGACATCAAAAAAAACCTTTTCATGCTAAAAATGCTACATAGCTATTGTGTGTCTAGAGATCACTGAAGATTTGGAGTCAGAAAACAAAGCAGTTTTTAAATTCCAACCCTCATACTGACTGGCAGTCTACTTGTGTGTGTATCTTGACCTAAAACTCTCTTTCCTTATTTGCAGTTTCCTGACCATAATGTAATTAACGCAGTCACAGAAAACATAAACAATGATATAATGGCCAGATAAAGGATCTGACACATAGTAGTAGTAGATACTTATAATCTGTAACATAACCTTTCACATCGGTGGTGAAAAAATATTTCAGCACAGAGCCAGAAAGGAGTTACGTTTGGTTCTGCCTTCCCACCTCTCCCTTCTGAGGCTAACCTCAGAGGACATGTAAACATAAGAACATGGTTGTTTTCTAGTAAAACTTCATTTACTAACGTAATGATGAGCAGGTTAGAACTGGTCCACTGGCCCAAATCCCTGTTCTAGAATATATGTATAATTATAATTGTATTAATATGAGTATCAGTAATTGGTGTATATTACAACTAAACTCTGCCTTTAAATGTAGCAGTAAATGTGCAATAAAAAGTATTCAGTGACCTTTTCTAATATGACAGAAATACATCTTTATGCTATTGAATGACAAGTGCATTTTTAAATTACCAAGTCATTTTTGTTATACACCAAAGAGATGCATGGCCTGAGATCATCTTTCTGTCCCTGCAGAGCTATTACGGAGTAAGAGGGACTCTCTAGGGGGAGAGGTGGGCCATGTGTTTGTGAAGAAAGTAGGAGCCACAGAGGTCAGAGCTTCTCTACAATGTAACTTTCCAGGAACGTTCCTCAATTTCAGACTCTTGGGCTGTTATTTTATTTTCTCTCAAATGAGGCTGCTCATTGGCTTAGCTCTTACTTTGGTCTGATTTCCTTGGAGAATGGGGGTCACCCAGAGAGCCGACAACATGGCATGCTAAGCACCCTGGCGTGCCACCCCTGTGCTCGCTCTCTTTCAGCTTCTGGTACAGATATGGTGGTATCCGGCATCTCAGAAGTCTCATTGTTGAATGTACACCGCTTGAGGGCACTCAGCTGGCACATAGAGAAAGACTCTTCTAGGGTAAAATACTGCTGGAAGTCCGAGGTCTACGGGAGCTGTCTCCTTAAGAGAGGAAAAGTATCTGCCTGCTTCCCTTTTGTCTCCTCACCAGGCAACTGTGCCATCACAGTGACACCTCCTACTATCTTACTGGAGAGCTGGGCTCCCGGGGAGATGCTGAGTAAGAGCCGAGTGAGAGTCAGTCAATAAGAGACTTGGGCCACACAGAGAGAGCGTGTGGCTGGCAGCTGCCTTTCCTGGTATAGCTGCCCTTCAGGCCAGGATCCACCTGTGGAGTGGAGCTGCCTCACCTTTGTGGCTGGAGAAGCAGGATATTAATGTGCCAGGCACACGAGAAAGCTGGGACATCCTCACAGTAGATGTGTACATCCGTCACACACTTGTCTTCTGCTCCGCCACTGAGAAAGGAAATAAATAAAAGAATACTCTAGACTAATTTAACACTTTCCCAGAAATACCGCAGAATTGTTTTGGGTCAGAGAGATACACCATAGCATAAAGATGGTGTTTATGGCATAAAACCAGTGAAATTTTTGTATTTTAGGAGAAAGGAAATTAGGAATTTGGTATGTATCTTTGTATTCATATTGAGTTCATTTTCTCTTCTGATCATAAATCAAGACCTCATATGTTTGTCAGGATTACCTTTCTGACATCAAAAATATTGTTAGTGAGGCAAGAGCAACTGGTAGATAAAGTTTTGCCAGTTTTTAGTCAAATGATTTAGGAAAAGCTACTTTTTCTGTGTTTTAGGTTTCTTGTTAGTAAAATGAAGGTAACAGGACTTATTTCATACCTGATAGAGGTGTAGGCAGTCACGCATTTTAGGTCACAGTAGATGCATGAATGGTTCTAGGAATGTCAGCTACAAACAGGATTCCGTGCTCTTATGTGAACCTCTCATTTCATACTGTGGTAAATGCAGTAAGCCCTGTAGTTCCTACTTTTTACTTAAACAAGTAATCAGAGGCAAGGTTTTGTTTTGTATTTGGTGGGCATTTCTTAGAGAAACTTGGAGTGCACTGGTGGGTATTTCAAATGAGTGGCCAGATTGCAAGTTCTAGAGCTGAACATCAGCAGCTCAAATCACACTCTACCTCTTCTGAGTGCATCACCCTGGACAAATTATTGAGCTGTTGTTGTCTCAGGTTTTTAGGATAATAATAATGTATGTATGTGTGCTACACTGACTTTGTAATAGGACTGAAAACTAAGCTGTGTAAATTAGGCAGTGCCTGCACTAAGAACTCAGCAAGCAATTGTTGACTATTTCAATATGGTGGTGGTGTTGAGGGTGTGACTGGCCAAGGAAGGATGGGGCATAGACAGAGCCCCACAGGAAAGCAGGGAGAAACAGGGTTCTTCACAACCCATGGCCTACCTCTTACCTATGTAAGTATGTAAGTCTGGACTATTTCTGTATCGTCATCTTAAGAATTAGAAAAACATTAAAATCACATGCGGTAAAGTTTGAATGGAAACTTGTCTATGACATGTTTTCAAATGTCCTTTATCCAACTACTAAATGACTGTTTCCAAAATAAATTGAAGGAATACACTGAAAAATTAGATCTGACTTAAGTTTTAAGAGAAGTTTTATGACTTCATCATTTTCAGTGTACAAAGATTCCTAATGAGGATTTTATAAGGAACATTGGGAATATCTATGAATACTGTTCTATTGTTTTAAAGTGAAAAATTGTCCCGAGAAGCATGTTTCCCACCCAATACTGGGGGAGGCTCCTGCAATTTTGGCCTGTATTTTGTTATATAGGTCTGGCAAGACTTACTTTTATTTTCTAAAATTAAACCTTGCTGAATGATTCAAATGGAAATGTGAAAAAGAGAAGCATTCTGGGATTCTAAATTTTATTCAGTATGTTTCCTGCAACCATTTTTCCTAGTTGCTGTCATGTTTGGGTCTGAGAAAGAGCTGACTCTCATTTTACACATGGACAAGCAGATCTAGCCCAGTGGCTGTCGGCACACGGCCTGCTGCCAGCGTGCTCCCTGGTGACTGCAGATCCTCCGCGAGCAGATATCTCTTCACTCTCCAGATCTCTCACCTCTGACTTCAGAACAGCATGGGGTTCTGCAGGTTAGAGGCATTTAATACATTCTGCTTGAACAACTCTCTTAATGAATTTTTATTATGAAAAAAGAAAAATTCCCAATCCTACAGGCAAAGGAAGAGAAAAGCCAAGATATATACCAGTTTAAACGCCTTACATATTGCACTGTGTCAAAAGGTTGGCAAGAAAAATTAGGAAAACAACAGATAATATATAATCTGTGACACACAAAAGCAGCGATTCTTGGAAAATCAATGTGAAACAATCGAACAGAGTTGTAGAAAGCAAAAGATTCTGTATTAGAATTTTTTTTTTCTCTTGGCTGAAACAACTAAAAGTTCCCAAATCCAACTCCAGTTTCCCAAATATAATAACTGTCTTTTTTATGTTATAGATCTGATCAGAATAGAAGATTCTACTGGCCACAAAGCTCTCCACATTGTCCCTGACAACTAAAATTTTTAAATGTCAATACAATGAGCTAGTACTTATATATTAATATAGCAGTTCAGTTTCTTATGTTCTTTTTAAAATTTGATGAGGGCTTGAAAGAATTTGACAAGGTAGTGAAAACAGAGATAAGGGTGTGCTATCACAGGGTTTTGCTTCCTGAGCACTTGTAACTGTCTGTATATTTAGAATTCATTTCAAATGTCAGCAGAGTTGGCCTTTACTGTCACAACTCTGGCCAATGTTACGGTTCATGAGAACATGCTGTTGGCTGGAAGAACTGGCCACTGAGGAAGGTGCCTTGGACAGTTTTGGTTTCTCCATGGGCAAATCCTGAATTCACACAGGTCTTTCTCATGGCCAGCTTTCTCCTCACCTGCACATTTCAGCCTCTGCACCTGGACAGGAACACCGGGAAACAGCCACCCTTGGCTTTGTCTCTCTGAAACCACTGCCCGTGGGACGCGAAAGCAGCCAAGGGATGGGCTGCCATGAGTTGTTGATCTGAGGATTCAGCAAAGGTAAAACCAACCTAGTCTGCCCAGAATGTAGAGAGAAAAAGATTCACAGCCTATAATTGCTTTGGAAAAAAACCAAGTCAATCCTGTGGGGGGAAATTCTTTAAGAAAGAAATCTTTTATAAATACAACACTGAAGGCACAAGTCAGGACTAATACTTTCCATTTAATTCTAAGAATTTATATAAAAATCTAAATTTGACCTTTGGTATTGGCAGCATCTACAGCCCAGCTGCATACTAATGAAGAAAACGAGAATAATTGCTTCAGGCATGGTACGGGCATGCCATCAAATTCCTGCTGGTTTAAGGTCCAGCTTTAGTCTGCTGTCTGCATAGAACGCTTGTGGTAAGTCAAATGTCACACTGGCACGTCATCCAAAGGAAGCACACAGCCCAAGTGGAGCTGTCATCTCACTAGTAGAGGAATAAGAAACCATGTATGTAGGATATGAGGTTACAGTTTCATTGCCAAGTAAGTCTCTTGCCTGGGCCAAGACCACTTAGAGAAACTCTACTGTTCCTGTCTAGGTCTTTGGAGGGAGCCACACACTCTGGGGTTGGTGTTAGAAAGGTATCTAGCCTGGACTTCTGCACAGAATAGGACATGTGTGTAACAGTAGCCATGTCTGTTACTAGGAGCCACTTAAGAAAGACATTTATAATGAACATTTTCCACTTTTAGTTGTTCAGTGTCATGAAAAAACTTATTTCCCTAGTCCAAGAATTCATTTTGGCAAACAAAGCATTCACTAGAGAAAAAAATATGTATTATTGGGAGATATTTTATTTCAAATGCAGTTTTGCCTTTTGTGTGTGTATTCCTGCGTGCGTGTGTGTGTGCGTGTATGTGTGAGAAGGTCTCACTTTGTAGTTCAGCCTGCCCCTGAGTGCAGCCCCAAACTCACAGCAATCCTCCTGCCTCTGCTTCCCGAGTGCTGGGATTTCAGATGTAAGCCAAAACACCTGGCATTGTTGTACATGGTCACTGGGGATTGAACCAGCGTCCTTACACTTGCAAGGCAGGTGCCAGAACCACTAAGCTAATCCCCGGCCCAGCTTTACCTTTCTTTTATGAGTTCAGCTTCCCTGTCTGCCTTCTTTCCATTCTTGTTGTTTGTAGTATATAAGGGGGCTGTATTATTTTTTTTTAATTTTGTTCATGTTTAGGGGACATGTCCTTGTTTATTAGTCCATATTTCTAGCACACAATGACTACATTTACCATGGAACACTTGTACACATGACTTAGCACATCTTTCTTTTGTTGTCTCTGTCCCCTCCTTTGCTTCCCTGCTCATGCCAACATTTCCCCCTCCCTATATACAAAAGTTCATTTTTCATATATTTTTTAAACTTTTTAAAAATCCATTTTCCTTTCCTTCCTTCTCCCTGACCTCTGTCTCTTGTTTGGAAAAATCTTCTTCATTCCTAATGTCTAGCTTCCTTTTGGTTCTTATTCCTACTGAGTTAAATTTAGTTACTGAGTTTCTCATGTAAGTGAAGTGATACAGTAAACATATGTATCTGATTGATTTCACTTAAAAAACTACAGTCTTGAAGTGGATCCACTTACCTAAAAATGTCTCACTTGTATCCTTTGTTATGACCGATGAGTACTTCACTATGTATAAGTTCCAAATTTTCCTCATTCATTCAGATGAAGAGGTAAAAGCAGACAACAAATACATTAAAAATGTTCAACATTGGTGCTATGCAAGAAAAGCAAATTAAAACACTGAGATTCCATTTTACTCCAGAAAGAATTGCTGTATTCAATAAATCAGCCAATAAAAAATACAACCAGGCTGAGGGTGTCAGAAGGAGCCCATCTTCACTGTCAGTGCCTGGAATCCAGTACAACTGCTATGGGATCGATGTAGAGATTCCTCAAAAACTAAAACCAGAAAGAGCATTTGACTCAGTTCTTAAAGATGGCACACTACAGTGATACATACATACCTATGTTTACACCAGCACTACTTACAATAGCTAAATCTCAGGGAAAGCTACACTTTTCATCTTACTATTTGAATAGAGTATGATTAAGTCACCTTGGCAAGTCTTTCCTCTACTTGGAACTTGGATTACTTTTCTTCAGACCAGCAGCTGAAGAGCTGAGTGTTTGAGGTGAAGCATGAGAGCACAGAGAGGGTGCCGGGGGAGCTGCTCACAATGAAAATGGACACCAGTCTGCCATCATTTTCTTCTGGAAGGTCATCCTCTGTCCTGTTTCAGATTGCATTTTCTGCAGGCAGCCCAGTGTGTGACCTGTATTTGAAGACTGGCAATTGGCTTTTAGATTCCTAAATACCTCAAACTCTAGGAGGATTCTTAAATACTTGGTCAAAACAGAAATACAAGCGACCAACAAATATATGACAAAGGCTCGATACCGTTAACCATCCGGGATGTGTAAATCAAAGCTAAAATGAGATATCATCTCAAATTGCTTAGAATAGTTATTACCAATAAAGGAAAATCACAAAGCAAACTCTGACAGTAATATGAAGAAACAAAGAACACTTATATAGATTATTGATGGGAATGTACATTAGTACAGTCTTATGGAGAACAAAAAGGAGTTTCCTCAAAAAATTAAAATCTGATTTACCATGTGGTGCCACTATCCCACTTCTGGATATATATCCAAGAGAAATTAAGTCAGCATACCAAGGAGTACCTGTGTGTCTGTTTATTGTGGTATCATAGGCAATCATTACACCATGGAATCAGCCTGTATTCCATCAACAGATGAACAAGGAACAAAAATGTGGTATGTGTTCATAGTGAAATATTATTCAGTCTGAATTCAGAATGAAATCTTATCACTCACAGCAAGACAGATGAGATGGAGGACACTGTCTTAACTGATATAGCCAGACAGAGAAAGAAGGGCATCAAATGTTCGCATTTATATGTAGAAGTTAAAGAGAAGTTTGAACCTGAATGTGGAATAAGGATTCCTCGTGGCTGAGAAGAATGTGTCTGTTGGGGGGGGTGATAATGGTGATAAGGAAGGGACGTTGGAAGTGATAAACTGTGCTATATTCTTGTACATAAATATAATAAAGAACTTTGTTAATATGCATAATTAGTATGTATTAGGAAAAGAGGAAGGGAAGGGGAAGAGGGGGAGGGAGAGAGCCTGAAGTTCAGCCACTATGTCAGTAGTCAGGGGTAAAATGTGGATCAGCGGACAGGGAAGGAAAAGGAAGGATGGGGAGTGCTGACTGAGATCCTTGTTTCACTTTGTAGAAAATCTGCCTCAAGTATTTCTGTCTTTCTGCCTCTATTCTTCAGCCCTTATGTGAGCAGCAGGAAACACAGAAAATGGCAAGTCCGGACAGTGCTTCTGTTAAAGGAAGACCTCTCATAAAGGAAGGGAGGGCTACATATTCTTGAAGAGTGGCATTTATGTTTCTCCTAAGGGGGTCATCCACCCCTCATTTTCTCTTCTTCAAAAGTAGGGCATAAGTAGGGGATTTTTTTGAAGCCCTTTCCACTCATTTGTCTTTCTTGTCTCCTGTGGGACAAGTCACTCTGTTCCTTTTGGTGTGACATTTTGTGACTTTTTCTGGTTCCTACTTTTCAATGGTTGTAGGATAACACCTCTTCCTTCTTTTTTTGGGTGCCTGTGCAAACACTCACTAACTTCTGTTCATCTTTTTAGAGTTATTTTATGACTAAAATGAGGTTGTATCAGTCAGCATTACCTCAACTACGTCAGAAATGTCTGCTCAAGTCCATCAGACAAATTGTCCCAAGAAGTCAAGCTGTGTTTACTTCTGCACTGTTTCAAAGGCTGGGCCTGGAGTGTGGTGGTAGTATATCTCCCTGGCAAAATACTAGGTTTGATCTGCAGCCCTGTGAATTGAAATAATATAATCCAATAAAATATCCATGTTCTATAGAACATGGCTTCCAGCATGATTTGTAAGGTCCCACCTGCAACCTTCCTGTCTATACCGGAACCTCGTCTCATCCTTAAATTCTACTCCTCAGCCACACTGAACTGTCTGAGTTACCAAGTATGTCTTGATATCCCATACTTCCTCTGTAGGTCTCTTGTTCTTATTCCCTGTAGCTGGAACATCCTTCGTGGACAAGGTTTTCATTTTCTTCTATGGTCTCATATAACATTCAATAATGTTCCCAGGTATTTTCCAGAGCTGTACCCTTTGTGACCAGTGAAGCTCACTCTACCTCTCTACCTCCAAGGTAGGGCTTCCAGGCTTTGTGACCACCTAAGCCAATCCCACCCATCCTTAGGCTTCTCTGGCAGGTTTCTGTCATTACCTGTTGTATAATTATAGTTAACCAGTTGCTTCATAATCATTCATGTTTTCCTCTGCTAGATGGTGGCTCATTGGGTCAGGAAAGTAATTTTTCTGTATCACAGTTCAATTCACAGAGTATAGTTGATAAAGAACACACAAATTAAATTAATTAAAACAGAGGTAAGAGACTTATTTAGTTCATTGGATTTGGTTCATGGCCAACCTGAGGATCCTTCTACCAGAGAGAAACTAAGAATAAAGATTGCTGAGAGTCTGGCCACTAGTACCGGCACTACACTGGAGTTCTACGACTGAACAGAAGATATTTCTTACAGGCAGCTTGACCTAACCAACTCACAAGTAAAAATAGAAGAAGAAAATCAAAACCTCAAGGGAAAAAAATATGTCCATTCTATACTTAGTAACAACTTTGGTTTCTACATTCTGTGATTTTCTTATATTATTGTCTCTCATTGCATTATATATCATGCTGACTTTAACATTTTATTTTCTCTCACCTGCTGCACTTTGAGAGAAAAGAAAAAAATAGTGGTAAATGAAGGGGTACATAGGTTTTAGTATGGAAATAGAAAGTTGTTCTAGCAAGGAAATCAACATAAAAAACTACTTTTTAAACACAAATCATTGTAAATTTAATAGAGTTGTTATTGCTAAACTCCCCCACTTAAAACACATACCATCTAATCATGTCCAACATTAACTATATTTTTAACTGTTCAGAATAAATGAAACACCACTGGTACTTATCATTGGAAGGTCTATGAATGTGGTTGGATTGCTTACAGAATTTAATTAAGCTTTGGCTCCTCATGCTTCCTCTTCGGCCTAATGAGTTGGAGCTCTCTCAGAAGTCTCAGGGAATTTCCTGGGTAGAAATAGCTTCTAGGAAATCAATGCAGAGGAATAGGTCCAGAGGTATTTTTGTTTTATTTCCCCTTGAAAGATTTATTTGCAGTATTATTGTATTCGTTTATTACATTTAACTTGAATGAGAGACACTCCAAAAAAATCCTATTACAATATTTTTCAAAAGATGATATCCTTTATAGTTCATGCAAAAGAAGACCAGGTGCAGCAACTTAAAAGTATTTGTAAGATGGAAATTTTGCTAAGTTAGGCTGTTTCCTGAAGGAGAATGGAGGAATACAACTGAGTACCAGGAGGTCTTTAAAAATTTTCAAAAAGGAAATTAAATGAAGGCACTGCAGAAGTAATTCAAGGGTTCCCTAGAGATACCAATGTCCTAGTTATCAGAATCTGTAAAGGGGTCTGTTATATATCAAATGAAGACATTAATACTATGGGTGGAAATAAGGCTGCTAGTTAGCTGGCCTTCAAAGAAAGAGATTACACAGTGTTATCCATGTGGTCCTAGTGTACTCACAAGAATCCTTACATGTTGTAGATGGGAAAGTAAATGTTGCAGTTTCCAAGATGCCTCTGTTGTGTTCTTGGTTTTGAAGGTGGAAGAAGAACCCACTGGCCAAGGAATGCAGATTAGCTCTAGAAGCTGTATCCTCCTGAGGGTTTCCAAAAAGGAATGAGGTCCTGCTACACCCTGCTTTTAGCTCATTGAAACTTTCATAGCTGTAATAATCATATGCTATTTGCAGATATTTGTTACAATGGCAGTAGAAACCAAATACAGGTACATTCATGTAATATAATACCATACAATCATTAAAATGTAAATTGTACTAGATTATGTAAAAAATGTTTATGGCCTATGGTTGTTGGAAAAGCAAATGATAAAACATAAACACAGTAAAATGCAATAAAAATATTCATATACCTTTTTGATAATATCTAAAGATATAGTATAAAATGTTCCCTGTGGAAACTGGGATTACTTTTTTATTCCTTTATTTATTTCCTGTTTCTTTTGCAATCAGAAAAAATAAATAAGTATCAAGCATGATTGACATTAAAACTGGAAATAGACTGCTGTATCAAAGACTTTATATTTTTGAAAACTTTTTAACAGATGCGCTTCTATAGGTTAGTTTGTGCTCAATTCTTGCTTTAGCAAACTTCTGCACTCCAAACATGCTTTAGAAGATTAACAACGTGCTGAAGTTTATCTGCTTCATCTTTAGAAATTTTTCTTTGAGCTACACTGTGAAACTCAGTCCATTTGTACTCAGAAAATATTTTTGACATATAAGATCAGTCTGAATGATATTTATATTCATGGCATCAGGACTGATGACAAAGATTCTCTTTATGGGCTTACTAAAAGGATAATCCCTTTTAATCTCTCTTTACAAGATTCAATATTGTTAGCCATCATTATTCAAAAGTCAGTGCATCTTTTTATCACTTTATGAGCATTTGATTTTCCTTAGTGATGAATTTTATCTTAACTTTATATATGCAGAGAAAATAACTCAAGGAAGTTCAAACCCCATAATCCATTCTCTCTGTATTTAGTCAATTGTTTTAACAAGTAACTGACTTATCTGCACAAATAAAAATGCTAACATTTAGTATAAAAGCTTGTTTTCAAATCTGAGCACAGAACATAATGATTTTGTACCTGAGAAGCAGTAGCTGACAATTGTAGCCAATGAGGAGAGGCCAGCATCAGGTGTGTCTAGGTCCAAATGATGGTATCAGCTCTCACTGTCTTTGTTGTCTTGCCATTCATTCTCTCTCTACCTCTCTCTATGTTTCTATGTCTCTGTCTCTCTGTGATACTAGGGACTAAGTGCAGGGCCTATCTACTGTACTCCATCCCTAGTCTTTTGTTTTTTGTATATGAGATCAACTCAGGACCTTGTTCTTGTGAGGCAGGCACTGGAACCACGGAGCTAAATCTCCAGCCCCATCCTTAGCCTTTGTAGAAAAATTCTTTTTATTAATTTTGAGATAAGTCCCCTAAAATGCTCATTCAGAGGTTCCTTTTGAGCCTATTTTGTAGAATGAAGAGTAATTGCCAACATCATGAGGTTACTTTCAGAAGTAAAAGAAATACAATTCCTTCCTTTGTGTAAGTAACTAGTACATTGTGGCTATCATTAGTCCTATGCTTTTTTAAACTAGGTTTTGAATTGAACTACGCAGTGTAAAAAGTTTGCAGTGACAGTTCATACTTATGCCTTTGTGACTATTTCAGGGAGTACTCTCCCTCTAAATATGATAAAGTAATACTACATATCCATAACGAGGAACTGAAAGACAAAAGCTTCTGGCTCCTGTGTTGATGATCATTTTCTCTTGCCTCATTTCAGTGAGAATATGAATCTTATTTAACTTCTCCAAAGTCCCTACAGAGAACTAGGATCCCGTTGTGTTTCTATGACAGAGTGTAAACAAGGTCAGGTTGCTGTTCAAATACAGGTCACAGAAGAGGGGCAAACAAATTGGTTCTTCATATTGACCTCTGCACTCTCGCAGGGAGACAGAGGATGATGGGAGTCTCCCTACCGCCACTCTTTCAGATAAAGGTAGAAGCAAAAGATACTGAGGAAATCAGCCCTGCTTGAGCAGGTGAGGGAGTTACAATGGAAAATGTAATGCAATAAAAACAAAAGCGCTTTGCTGGAACTCACCTTCTGTATTCCATTTGCTTCACTGTCATAATTAGGAAATTTTAATTTGCATAATATGCTCAAGTTTGAGTGTTAATTTATGAGATAGGAATTGTGTCAGAGCCCTTAAACACTACTGTAACACAGCTCCAAGCATAACATAGCACTTTTAAAAACAGCACGTGCCTCTTTTTAAGTCCGGAAGGACAGAAAGCTGTTACTGCTGAAAATATGAAGAATAAAAGATAACAAATACATCCTTAAATTAAATTTAAATAATCAGATAAAGTAGCATCGGTTTGCTAATGTGCTTCATCCCTTCATAGAACAATAAATTCTTTGTTAGACTAAATCTTAAGGCCTGGGGAACTTTGGGATATTTTTGAAAATAAGTATGGAATTTCAAATGTGGTAATAGCATTTAAAATTATAGACTGTTAAAAATAAACCATTGTATTATTCAGAAAGTTTATAAGGTTTCACAATCATTGTTTAACACAGAAATCTGTTTATTAAAACCAAACAAAACAGAGAAAATTATACCAGCCCTCAATTTTTGATTCTTCATTTAAATAAGCAAATTCTAAATTCACACCTCAAAAGATGTTTGTGCATCTATGTATTTCCAAAATACTCATATTTCAATAAGATTTTCACATTATATTCACCAACAGTATCACAAAAGTTCTCTTTTTTGTTTTTGTGTTTTTTTGTTTACGTAACTGTAAGGAATAGTAATTCTAGAAACACTAGAAGAAAAAAGCATAGCAATGTCCACAGTTACAAGAAAAAGTGCACATTACTTGGTCACAATCACAGTCATTACTTGAAAAACGATATGTAACAAGTAGATAAGAAATATCACTGATGCCTTCAACTCATTGTCAAAAACCAAATGACATAAATTTTACATGAAATAAGGCAAATTCAGGAATGCACAAAAATATGAAATCCAACCAAAGCTCATCAACAGAAATAAATAATTATACAAGAAGTATGAACTAAAGTACTTCTCCCTAAATATTTTAAAAATAGGCTTGCCTCAGTGCACAAAGAAAACACCACTCATGTGTATCCAACACTATAAAAGAAGAAAGAAGGGCAAAATGTGGAGAATAGGAGGGAACAGTTCATTGTAAATTGCAGCTGTGTCCGCGGAGAGTTCTTTATTTTTAGCTAAAACTGCAAATTATACAAATCATCAGAAGACATAACGGTCTTTTTGGAAATGTGTCAGAAAGAGTAAAATGAAAAGAAAACTACACACAAGAGTGCAAATTTTCAGATTGTCACTTGCAACCTCTTAACATTCAGTCATCTACATCCAGTTGCTGCTAGAGGGAAGCTCGTAAGACAGCAGCGGCAGTTGGGAGTGAGAGGCTCTAAAGGAACCAAAGAGTGATTTTTTTTTCAACATGAACATTAAAAATATTCTGTGATGAAAACTGCTATGGTAAAACTGAAGTATGGAGTGGACCTTTTTGAGACCAATATTAGTACAGAAACACAGGCTTCTCTCGGAAGTAGTTCCTGGTGTGATGGTTTAAAGAACGTAGGCAAAGGTTTTTCCAGCATCAAGTGTTATTTTTTTGTAGAAAGAATTTGGAAAGAGAAGGCAAAGGGATGTGGAAAAAGTACTTACAGTAGTTTCTCAAAACAGTTTTCTTTTAGGACCTATGAAAAAGTTACCAAAGTAAAAATGACAATTCTGAATGAAAAACAAGTTTTCTTTTTATAAAAATTACATATTTTTTTTTAAAATACAAGATCCGTTTCATTGTTGTTATATTCTGTAGCAACAAGAATTTGGCTTTTGTTTTTGGCCAGGCAATTCAGCTTTCAGTCCAATGAGTCAGTAGCAAATTCCACTAATGTTTCCATTGGATCTTGACCTACTTTTTATTAATACCACAAGTTTCTTCTCTTTTATCCTTGAGTTAAGAATATGCAGCCTTGTTTGCCCATGATATTTATGCTGACACAATAAAACAAAAAGCAATAGGCTGGGCACATGTAAGTATCCAAGTACTTCAGAGGTCAGAGTTCCTTTGAAGCACCTTAACACATCACTTTATGGATCAGGGACAATGCGGGATAATGGAAGTATTTCTCTTAAAAGATTGTGCAGTGAGACCAGAAGTATCTCTGCTGGGAAATCAAAATGTCATTAGTGGAAACTGCAAATTTAGAACTCAGTGAACACGGTCATCATTTGACTCAGTTCTGTTGTAAAATGAGATTTTCCAGTTCATCTGCAGAACGCAATAAAAATGCAGCTGATTCTCGATATCCTGCCACAAGCTGTCGCACAGCATTGATTTCAGTTGGACTCAGCTGAGGTCTGGAGCTTGAACTGCTGGATGATCCCGAGCTAGTCGCCAACTGCCTCTTCATGCTGAGGTCAGTGGGTCCTAGGGAAAAAAAAATCACAAAATTAGATAGAAATAATTATTGTTCTAACACCTTGGACCACTCGGTAGCTACTGTCAAATTAATTCATGAATTCTTTCAGGAGAAACTAGTGATGTCTTTAATCAAATATATCTTCTTCTGGAAGACTGAAGAGCAACAGATGCCACAGAAGTGGTCGAGGAAAGCTTTGCAGGTGTCTTGCATAGGCACTAGCGATCCCTCCTTATTATATATAAACAGCAATGAACTTTGAATGTGTACTCTTAAGAAAACTGAATCTTAGTCGATCTTTCTGCTTTCACATCACCATAAAATGATAGAGATTGTAAATGTGTTTTATTTTTTGCTGCACTCATTAATATTGGATCTTACCAATTCAAAATTTCCAAAAAAATCCCGGATTGTGATTATAAAGACTCTTTAGTATAAACTCAATATAGAAAGAAGAAAATTAAGGACTGAGAAGCTCTAGAAACATGGTTAGTCTCACAGCTTTTAAGTATCACGATAAGGATTTTTTTCAGCAGTTTTTCCTCCAAGGTGGTGTTGTTCCCATAAAGTTTAAAAATATACACATAGTAGATTGAAAGTGGCTTTTGAAGTTTTGAGTTATTGCAAACAACAGCATAGACAAAGCAAGTAATTAGAATCTTACTTTATGTATTGGTAAGGTCTCCTCCATATTTTCATCAAACATGTTACCCAAAATTTTTGTTTAAACTATATTGAAATCAAGTTGGGTAATTCTGCTTTTGGATAATAATTTATAATTTTTTCTTAAATATTTTAAAAAATTAACAAAATTATTTAAAGTCTTACATATATTTGTATTAAGATACTCCATTTTCAATGTTTTGGATTTTTAAGATTGGATTATCACATAAAAATGATCATTTTATAGATCTGATTTTATTTAGTATATAGTTCTTAAACATTTACTTGAGCTGTAAATTTAAAATTATTGATAAAATACTACTAAACACACAGCTAATAATATGTTCCCAAACTGTAATGATCCCATGGATTAAGCACAATTTAAAAATTGTTTTCTCTAAATATTTGTAACTGTTCAGATAATGGTATTCATTCTGTGAGCTAAAAAAGAGAAAAGTTACCTTTTCTCTGGTTCTCCTCAAGGCATGAAGGAGGAGGTTAAGACCCAACTCCCTCACCTCTCTGCCCTGCAGGAGGCAGACATCCCAGGAGAGGGAAGTAGCTTCCCTTGGAATTTAATTAGAGGAGAGACAAGACTAGCACACAAGAACTCTGACATCTGAGAGGAACTTATTTCCACGTTTGGAGTGGCCTTTCAAGGCTTTGATTTTTCTAGCAGGACTTAGCCTTCATTTGTTCTGCTGTTTACAAAATCATGCTATGGACATGGTGAGCAGAGAGTGTGGGGATGTCACTCTTGCAAAAAAGGAATCACTGAATCTGTGTTCAAGGAGATAATTAATAGTGTCTAATATATTCAAAAAGTCCTCAGTGGATTTTTTACAAAGTCTCATGATATAAGAGGGATTCTGATCTCTGGATGAACATGTGTTAAATTTTGTTCTATTCTTCACAGTTTATAAGCCAGGACCATTACAAATCTTTTTGAAAATAGTTTCCTCCTAGCTACATACATCTCCAGTGTTAGCTTGTTGATTAGGATGATTTCATTAGGAGATGTAACATTTGTGCTGATTTTTATACCAACCTTAATCACTGACTGGCAGTTTAAACTGGAATTGAGAAAATACTGAAGCCAAGGCTCCAGTTTTTTGGGGGGTAAGGAGATTGACTTAATTCTAAAACCACCATTTCAAGACAACTTCCCACCTTTGGCCCAGAAGTTCAAACTTTCAAATGAAAACAGGGCTCAGCTTTCCTTCAAATGCTGATAACATATGCAAAATTGAGGCAGCTCTAATATCTCTCTCTATCTTTTCTGGAAGAAAGGTGAGTTTATCATCTTACTTTCTTTCAGATTTTTGCGACCAGAATTGTGTGTGTAATTTGAAACTATAATGAATCTTTTTTAGTAAATATTTATTATTCAAATGTTCAATGTGATGGAGTTGAAGAAGCAAAAATCAATCTATGAGCCCATCAGTCAAAAACAGTCACAAGTATACAAATCATTTAAATTGGGATTATTTGTTCCAAAAGCTCTTTCTGTTACTAGCATTCATTTCTGCCTCACGGAGTAAATATTATACTTGATTTATTTGGTTCAACCAACTCAAAACAACAAAATGAGATAATTAGAATACAAATCACCTATAAAATAAAAATAAAAATTTGATGAAGATACTGGATTTAATGAATTCAGAGAAGTATGTCTGGAAAGAAAACAACCAATAAGAATGGTGATGGAAGTTTGAACCATTAATAACACTGGCCAAACATGATAACATAAAAGACTCTTCAAGACAAAGTGATTTCAGTATAATGTTAGGACATAAAGTCATAGAACTAGATGTCATGGCTTGTATAAAGATGTTTCCCCAAAGCCTGATGTACTCTTCGCTGGAGCTTTTCAGAGATGACCGGATCTAGGATGTGTGAATGTGCATTAAGGTTGTGATAACTAAATTAGTTCACTGAATTCTTTGGCATTGTTCTGGGTGTGATAATAGAAAGGCACTCTGATGTGAGTGGCACCATCAAAAGGCTTCTACCCCAGAGGGCCTGAAAGACAAACAGAGGCTTGCTGCTTGCCTTTGGTGCTGCTGCTTCCTGTCTATCCTGCCATGGACTGTTTCTCCTTGGCAGCGCCCTTCTGCCATAGGCCTTGGAGCCTGCTGACAACAGACAAAACCTTTAATAACTGTAAGCTGAAATAAAGTTTCCTCCTGATACTTTTGGTATCAGGTATTTTGTCCTAGTGTCAAGAAATTAAGACATTTGCTTGATAAGGCACTCGTTTATTTGAGCACCTATACTTCTACCCAAGTAACATAGACTAATTTTTATGATAATCCTGAAAGTTTGAATAAGCGATAAAGGATATTTTATGCTGACATACAATGTAACAAAAATTAAGATCCATATACAAAATCACATATAAAACCTTGATTCATTTTTTAAAAATTGCATTAAAACTTTATCACTGCACATCAAACTTCCATATGTTGGGATATGTGTAAGGACACACAGACCCTATTTCTGACATTATCTGCAGAAATCAACAGGTTTAAATTGATAAATACAAATAAATTTTAAAGTTGGGAATGGTATTTCAATGCAACACTAGAAGAATATGTTCCATAATAGTTCTGCTGATAGCCTCTGTGCTTCACACCTTAGCATATTTTACTTTAGATTCTATTGAAGTAGTTCTTTCTGAACTTAGTTATTATTCTCTGTTATATTGCTCCATGAAGACTCCGCATGGAGGTTAATTCTTGGTCACTACGAATACATTGACCCCTCGAATAAACAGCAGAGTACTTTCAATAATATTTTCACTCTCCCAAAGACAACTTTTAAGACTTTACCAACCTTTGATAAGAGCTCTGCCACTAAGCTATACTCAGCCTGATAATTTTTTTAACTTTTTGTGATCAGATTAAAAAGAGTATCAATTGATAATAAATTTAGTGCTTTTCTGCAAAAGCTTAAAAAAGTTAAAACCTCAACATTATTACTAAAGTAGCTAGCATACATAAAACAACCAATATAATACCTGGGTTTTACCTGAGAGCCCATACATATTTATTCTTTTTATGTGATAACTAAATATTTGTCAGTGAGCTTAAAATATCTAAAATAGCATCTGAAATTTAAATTACTAGATTTAAAAGGCCAGCTGAGTTGTATTAAATAATCACAAGTGTGACTATACCATAATTTGTCTCTGTAGTCCTCTTCTTGATGCTAGAATTGAAATGGCGAAGAATGAGAGGTTGCTCATCTTATTTCTCTTTTTCCCTATTTAGACTTGTCTAAAATTAAGATTATTTAGTCTTTGAAGTTAAGTGAAATTCATTTGAAAAATCATCATAGTCTGATATTTTTGATGGATAGATTTTTATAATACTGAGCCAATTAGGGGACAATGTTGAGATTGTAACAAAAAAGTAAGGAAACAAATTTTATATATATGGGGGGGTGGTAGGGTGGGTGGGGCTATGGGAAAAAATGAGAATTAAGTTGTGTCTTATACTGGTACAAATCCCCATTATGGAGTGCAATCATGATGTGTATATTTAATGTACCAATAAAGATAATTAAAAAAAATACTGAGCCAATTTATTTAATGACTATCATTTCATTTGGTGTACTTATTCCCCTGCAAGAAATATTTAATACTGACCAGTTATACATTTTTAAAGCAGTGCATTTCAAGTAGATTGATATAAAGATAGTGATGTCTTATTAAAAAATTTTATTATTCTTTCTTATTATTAATTTTATGCTTCTTTTTTTTTTTTTTTTTGGCTCTTTGCTACAGATATTTCTTTCTTTTCTTTTTGGTACTGGGGATCAAACTTGGGACCTAGTGCTTGCAACGCAAGTGCCCTTCTGCTGTAATGTCCTGCCTGTAGAGTACATCTCTGGTCCTATTACAGAGATTTCTGAAGCCCTTTCAGAATTTCTGCTTTTGATTTTGTAGGTTTTTCTTATTGCTTCTTTGTTTTTATTTAGTTTCTTTACAAATTTTCTTAGCATTTTCTGTTCTGTTTCTCTCTTGCTTAAGTTAAATGTTTATCTCAAACGAAAAGAAATAATAAGGAAATGCTAATGCCTTAATTTGATCATTATATATTATATACATGTATTAAATATTGTACTGTGAAGAAGGAAAAGAAAATATTTAATGGTAAAATATGGAAAAAAGTTTATGTATATAGGGATTTTGGGTGGTAGGAAATGGCAAAAATGAGAATCAATATATATCATGTACAGGTACAAATTTTTAATGATGAATGTGAGTATAATGTATATCTAAAATGTATCACTAAACATAAAAAACACACTGTACTCTACATGTATAGGCAAATATTATGTTAATTTAAAAGTACTCAAATGATTGGCTTATCAATTTATGTGTATGCCAATACTACATTAATTTCATTCCATAAATTAATATGTAATGTTTTCATATTCATTAATTATAAATATTTATAATACAATGCCATCATTCTGTTAATGATTCGTTGGCTGCTGGCATATGCCAATAGTTGAAAAATATGTATTATTAGTTTATTTTCCTATATTTCATTTTTTCTCCATTGTTTTTATCCATTTGTATTTTTTTTTCATATTGTATGCATTCTCTTTGGAAGGAAGAAAGACCAAAGAGAAAAATGCCCTTGAGAAACTTACATTTTATTCTTACCTTGGTGAGTTTTCCTACAGTCATTTCAAAGAGCAGTTGTTTACCATGCTGTTTTCCTAGCTTTCCTCTAGTGGATTTGTTAAGATTTGCTCCTGAGCTTGGTCAGCTTCCAGAGTTTGCTCAGTACATGATCTTTCCACCTGAGCTTCCAAGTGTTTTGTAGAGACCTGACTAAAGTGACTAAAGCATTACTTGAGAAAATGGTCTTCGCCTCAAGGCTATATAGACTGTTTGTTTTCAGACATGAATATTTAACTAACAAAAGCAATCCATAAAACTGGAGGAACAAAACAAAAGTGTACATTTATTATTTGTCAAAAACATGACAATTATTTATATAATGGGGTGTTTTTATGATTGTTATTTAAGTCTAAAATTTCCAGATATTTCCAAGGATTAATTTTTTAAAAATATAGTAAGGGCACGATAAAATGCAAACCTGCAGAATATCCTCAGAAAAGACTACATATTTGTTTCAATCTTTACATTTTTGTATACTATTAAACTTAAACAAATTGATAAATCATCATTTGTAAATGACAGTTTCAAAATTTATTAGTATATATTCAAAATATCCCCGGATGCATTTGAAAAAATTAAATGAAACGGAATGTGTACTTGTGTTAGAATATAACTCGAGTAAACAGATAGATACAAACGAATTTGGACTTGAACACAGAATTAAATATGAAGTCACACAGCACATAGCAATAGATTCTAAGGTTAGCAAGTGGAAATCCCTGTTACAATCCTAAGGCACAAACTTCACAGCGGTCAAATTTTTGCAAATCATTTGCTCTTTTCAAGCTTCTCAAGTAACTAGTAATATTGCCATTTTCCTTATCTAGTTGTGAGCATGCCAAAGCAGCAGAAATGGAGCTGAAATATTAATGTTAATGGTCCAGAATATGATGGCATGGTCTTAACGGAGGTGTTATCTTTGGCTTAACTTCTAAGCAATTTAGGAAATATTTATATTAAAATATAAAGATTTATTCAAGTTGATATGATTCACTGTGTTAACTAGAGGTCTCCAAATATATATGGTGTGTGTGTGTGTGTGTGTGTGTGTGTGTGTGTGTGTATGTGTGTATGAAATAAAGTACTGTCTCATGAAATTATAGAGGCTGAAAAGTCTCAAGATCAGTAGTTAGCACGTTAAAGACCCAGGAAAACCAGTAGTGTAGTTCCAATCTGTATCCAAAGACAGATAGATATAAATTATAAATTCCAGTCACAAAGAGGACAGGCTCACAGCTGAAAAAGAACTCAAGTTTCAATCTGAGTTCTAAACCAGAAGACCAGTGCTGCTGTTCAAGTTATCTTGAGATGGAGACATTCCTCCCCACACAACTACTTTGCTCTGTTTAGGTCTTTAATTCATTAGAGGAGGCATGCTGGCACTAAGGAGGGCCACCTGCTCCACTCAGTGTCCCTATTCAAATGTCGATGTCATCCAGAAACATTCCCAGGGTTACATCCAGAGTAACAGTTGGCAAATGTCTAGAGACCTTGTGGGCCAGTCAAGTTGACAAAAAATTAACCATTATGTTCATACATATTCCTAAAAAGAATTTTACCCTACTGTCCAAAAGGAAAGCTATTCTAAGTCACTTTTAATGAACTGAGATAATTATTCATGATAAGGGTAAGTTAGATGCCTGTTATAAAAATAAAGATATAACAGGAGTTGCATTTTTCTACATATTTAATGACAATGTGAATTATTTCAAATTCCTGGATATTAAACACACACGCACACACACGCGCGCGCGCGCACACACACACACACACACACACACACACACACACACCTCATCCCAGGGGATCATTAGTAGTTTATTTCACAATTATTTAAAAGCTTAGGCAAATGATACCATAATGGAAATACTGAGGGTTCATAAAGAAAGACACATTAATTAGTGAAAGACTGTCCTGGAATTGGAATTACTGTTACTAAAAATTAATAAATATTTACTATAATAAAATATTGTTATAATAATGCTATGAAATTTTAATATTATTTAAAAAGCCTTTTTAGCTAAAATTCCTTAAGGTCTGATAGAATTATACATTTGTGTGACTGGCTATTTTAAGGCACAAATTAGAGAATTCTTTCAGCAATTTTCTAATATTCTCATCAATCTCAATAGCTTTATAAATATATAGTTACTGATGATGCATAATTTTTATTCTATTCTTTCAAATACTTACCAAAGATCACTTTCAGTAGATAATTATGTAAAATCACATTGCAGAAGACAGTTATAAAGTTCATAAATATAAGTGTTTCAGTTACAGGAAAGAACCGTATATGGAATTCTTTAGTCTGATCCATTTATTTTTAAAATTCTCAGAGATCAATCTATTTCACTTTTTGCCAAAAGGCGATTAGTGGATTTTAACAGGGTCATAACTTAAGAAGGTGTTTAAGTGGTGTGTAGCCAAAGTATTCATAACACTGGTTACTAGAAACAAGGGTGAAAATAAGATGGATAGAGTCTGCTACTTCTAGGGCATTCATTTCGTCTTAGATTCTGATAATGTAAGATTAAAAAGAGGAAAACAAACACTAACATTGTCAAAGAATAAGTGATAAAAGTCTAGCAAATCATAGACTATTATTAAACTGAGACATTTAAACTAAAATGCACGTCAGCAAGAATAGCTTTTCTGTGCAGTTAAAAAGAATATCCACATTCAATTTGCAAGTATCCAAAACTGTGAACTATAGCAAGGCCTATGTGAAATACAAAATATTTATTCTGAGGAGCTTCTCTATTGTTTTAAAGGTGGTTTTTTTTGTTTGTTTGTTTGTTTTTTTGTTGTTGTTGTTTTTTTGGTATGGAGGATTGAACTCAGGACCTTGCACTTACAAAGCAGGCACTGAACCAAAAGCTACATTCCTGAACTTCAGGAGTTTCTCTATATGTACTTCATTTGTCAATGAATATATAGAAGAAATAAGAATAAAGATTGAGGAAACATAAAATATTAAGAAGCTGTATCTGAGACAGAGCATATGTGCTGCCTCCTCTCACTGAATTCTTATCAAATATTTACACTGCTTCTTAAAATGACAAGAGATTTAAACATTAAGCACAATCATTTTTACACACCTCGACAAAATATTTTTTGCATACAAAAGAAGATAAAGCAGATATATTTTCAGTAAGCTTAATACTATTCTCCCAGTTTTTCTCCTCTGTTCTTAAGTGGTTTATAAGCAAATTAATATTTTACAAGAAACAGAAGGCAGAGTGGTGCAAGAAGAATGATTTGATTCGATTTATAGAGGATGAAAATAAGGCAGAGGTGAGAGGTGAGTGTATTATTAAAACATAAAACATGATTGCATGATGTGAAGTAACACAATGGAGATGGAGGGTGAGCTTTTTGACAATTATGGAAAAACCATGTTTATAAATATATTTTAAGGAAAAGCTGAGAACAAAACATAATTGCCCTGTGTAATGGGGTGCACTTGTAATCCTAGTGCTCAGAAAGCTGAGGCTCCAAGATTGTTGCAAGTAAGAGGCCAGTTTTGGCCGCATAGTGAGTTTAAGACTAAATAGAAATACATAGCAACATACTTCATCTGTGTAATAAAAAGGAAATTAATTATTTCTACACTATTTTCCCAAAAGACAATAGAGAAAAATATTAGTAATATATTATCAGAAAAAAGAAATCTCTAAATTCAATGCTGAATATATACTACTTTTCATGAAATTAGATCAGGCTAAATTAATTCAAGAGGATTATATCACTAATGATTATAGATTACCCATGGCTATCTTTTCTGATCATCTCGATACTAGAGAGAATGTTAGTCACCATGTGTCTGATTTTAAAATCATTTGTCAGTTCTGTCTTAGCATGGACCACTCACCAACTCAGGGGACAAAATTTTTATGGCAAAGACTAACTTTCAAACCCATTTATTTCTACTAGTTCTATAAATTGCACATAGATAGCTGGAGGGTTTTGTATGTTAGTCCAGAACCAC